>JAQBSW010002790.1:0-95597 GCA_029291075.1 Eudiplozoon nipponicum
TTTAGCAGAGGATTGAATTGGCTCATAATTAACGAAATGGTCATGTACAAAGCAGGTGATAGCAATTTTATATCTTTTAGTTACGCAGATTTCCTTCGCATTCTACACATGTTTATTAAATGTGTACTCAAACAATTCTAATGAAAATTACAATTTGAATTCTCCAGCCAGGTGGCAATAAGGTTAAATAAGTGACATTAATTTTCAGCCCATTTAATATTATCAAACATAGGCATTCTCCTTCAACTGCTGAATGAGACTATCTTCATATTTTTCATTAAAGTATGCTCAGCATGTGTTTCAAATGCATAGGGTGAATGCAATAACAAAGTAAGTTATACCAGTTTATCAGTTAATGATTATAAATATTTGTTCGATTTTATTGATGTTTAGTTTTCTATGCAGATATATACGAAATCTAAAATTGTGGAAAGATAATATATACACGAAATTGTCCGCAATATGATCCTTTTGTGTCTGTTCATATAACCTTTCGTGTTGCATACGCTGATGTCTAACTTGAAGCTTCAAGTCGTCCAACATAGTCTGTTCTTCTACAATCTAGTTTGGAAGAAATATGAAAATATTAAGACATAAAAAGTGCAGATAGAATTAAACACATAAATCAAAAACTGATTGACAACAAGAATGAATTGCTTCGTGTATTACAGCGATTTAAAAAATTCACAATTACAGTCGACAGGAGAAAAAAACAGTAATGAGCAAAATCATACGAAAAGACTCGTTTAGCAGCAAATTTAAATACAGACAGTATGAAATAACTTATAAGGTGAAGAATAATTAATTATAGACAGATTATAAAAATAACACGCAAATATAAAAATATAAATAAAAGCATGAATATATACGTATATAAGTACATACATTCATGTATAGGTACTTGTATACAAATAAGTGCATACATATATACACACACCTATAGACATATAGTAACGTACATGCATACATAAATACACACATAAATACATACAAACATACATAGATACATACTTACATATATACTTGCAAACATACATACATACACAAATACATACATACGTGAATGCATACAAACATACATACATAAATACATATATACATATATACATATATACATGCAAACATACATACAGGCAAGCATACATAAATACATACATACATACTTACATACATACATACATACATACATACATACATACATACATACATACATACATACACACATACATACATACATGCATACATACATACATGCATACATACATACATACATACATACATACATACATACATACATACATACATACATACATACATACATACATACATACATACATACATACATACATACATACATACATACATACATACATACATACATACATACATACATACATACATACATACATACATACATACATACATACATACATACATACATACATACATACATACATACATACATACATACATACATACATACATACATACATACATACATACATACATACATACATACATACATACATACATACATACATACATACATACATACATACATACATACATACATACATACATACATACATACATACATACATACATACATACATACATACATACATACATACATACATACATACATACATACATACATACATACATACATACATACATACATACATACATACATACATACATACATACATACATACATACATACATACATACATACATACATACATACATACATACATACATACATACATACATACATACATACATACATACATACATACATACATACATACATACATGCATACATACATACATACATACATACATACATACATACATACATACATACATACATACATACATACATACATACATACATACAAACATACATGCATACATACATACTTAAGTAATTATTAACTTGTGTACATGAATACATTAAATCGTAGATAATACTTACTGCACACATACTTTGACACATTCTAACATTAATTTCCAGCGACAAATTCTGGGCAGAACTTCAAGAGCACTTAATTAGGTCGAAATCAGTTTACTGAATTAATTGCCTTTTCTACATTATAAAATGCTTAGTTTATACTGACATATATATATATATATATATATATATATATATATATATATATATATATATATATAATATGAGATTTGTGCTGATATCAAGATCGTAACCTTGATTTAAATAATTGTTATCGTCTTCCGCACAACCAATTATCGTGGAAATAATTTAAATATATAGTTATATATTTGTTTTTTTCGCTAGTGAATTTGACGATGGCTAAAAAAAGTTAGAATTTTTGCATTTAATTTAATTAATTTCAGTGTTTATTTTTATCTTCCCAAATCCATTTGCTCAACGATTTTATTTGTGGATATTCGTTGCCTACGCGAATAATGTTAAATTCTTGCTGTAGTCAAAGTTTCCGTCAGCTACCCAAAATTCATTCGCTATCTGGCACTCTTGGTTTTATTTGATCATATGACATCCAATTATTTGTGGGTGGTTTCTTTACAGAAAGACAGATGAGAAGTCTTCAGATATTTTGAGATGGTTTTATGCCTGTAGGAGCCATCCATGTTCTTGCTAGCTTTGAAGGTGCTACTAAATAGTTTGCACTGGTTTTCTAGCTTCTGACTAATATATATCTGCTATTGCACATGCATATTTATAATTATTGTGCCATTTTCTTTCTTTTCTAGTTCGATGGATATGGAAATTCGTAAGCAGCCCGACCAAAGACTAGCGATGTTGTTTTTTATAGTCCGACTTCTTGTGCAATCGGATTTGTTGATGGCCGAATTTGTTTGGTCGGCTTCGTACAAAACCACCGATGCAAGTGCGGTGGCTAGTCCGCGGAAGCGATCGTTACTAGCTAAATTCATTGAACAACGGCATAAACTCTTGCGTCATCTGAAAACAGTTGTAGTCAACTTGTTTGATTCAAGCGAGGAGCAGAGTATTGTTGACAGCAATGATGTTGAACAGGCATTGGACAACGAAGCTGCGCAAATGTTGGCAGAATGCCCAAGTACGCGTGGACTTGAATGTCACTTACATGAGTCGAAGGATATCCAACGCAGAAATTGGCTGTGCAACATTTTGCAGAATGGTTATAAACACCTCGAAACCGAAGACGATTTCGCTGCTAGTCGTTATGAGCAATTGGACTCGGATAGAGTATGTGGTGTAGGGAGCCGGATGGGTGGTGTTGGTGTTGATCCTCGCGATTCTTTTGTAAAGCCCGACATAGTTGGGTTTGCTAAAAGCAAAGCCGCTGATGGACGGTGTAATGTGGTTAGGGAAACTGACGATGCATCGAGGAGAGGTGCTGGCAGTCTGCATTCAATGGAGAAGTTACAATTTATGTAAGTTATTCTCCTGAGATAAGCGACAAGTAACTTTTTGAAAAAAATTATGGAGCAGAATCGGTGCATGCTACTTAATTTATTTTCCTCTCTTTCGACAGTTCATTATAAAGTAATTTGATATTGATTTGTAGATTTTCTATAAAACGAAAAAAAATCAATAGTGTAATATACGTGCTATACATGTTTGTCAATCAAATTCAAGACATAAACAACGAAGCGTTAAAACTAAACCACGTAATTATTGTAAAAGGAAGATTGAGTTATTCCTGCTTTTATCTACAACATATTTTGTGATGCTTGAGTGATGATAAGTTCAATTTTATGGCGTAGTATTATTGCGAAATGATTTATTCTTCGAAATTTTTTAAAACCACCTATTGTCATTTTAACGAACTGAAAAGTTTCGAATCTCCCTAATCAATATAGGAGTATGGCAAGTAACAGACCGATGTTTTTAATTCTTTAATTAAATTATTGGCAGTTTATTAATTGCAACGGCAGTGTTCATACTACTAATACCAATACGACTACCTGGCGTCCATTGATGTCAAGCCGGAAATTTCTATGTATAAAGGGCTTATTAAGAGAGTCTTTCTATCAGTAGGGGCCAATTATACATTTCATTATGTTCGTCTGTATCCTGTATCCTTTAAATTGATAAAACTAAGGTTATTTTCCCTGGACTTTTATATATATATATATATATATTATATATATATATATATATATATATATATATATATAGGCCAAAGCCAGCATGTACATGGGGTACTATTAAACGCCTAAATTTTAGCTCTTCACAACAAATAGTGCTTAAATATTGTAGGCTAATTTAGGTCTTTACAAATCATTAAAAGAAAACAATATGGAAACTTTCCGAGCGTCGTGAATTGCAACACGGCAAAAGTAATGAGGGTCGTTGGAACAGCTGGAACTTTTCTCGTTACAATGGAATATTTCCGTAGCAGTTGTTGTAGTCCACGTGTGTCTTCATTAAATTTGTAACGCCTCCATCATGATAGGTTTTTTCATTTGTTTTTTGCCTATTATCCTAGTTCGCTGCTCAGCAAGTTCAATGTTGACCGCTATCGTCTTCGCACACAGATATGCGAGAAGTTAATATCGCTACTGTCCAGCACAACCGCGTCTGAAGATCAGAATTCCTGCTGTGAACCAGTTGGCGCTCATCTTTCGACCGCCAACCACGCTTCAAATCAGTGCTCGACTAGTTTTGCTGTATCGGCAATAGGCAAAAAACAGCACTCTCTATTGGATACAGTTTTAGTATTTCAACAACAGTCAGTGCATATATTAAACTCCATGGAGTCAATTGATCGACATGTGACCACAGCAGTTGAGTCTCAGTATCCAACGCCTGCAACTCCTAATGCAATACTGGTGGAATCATACGAAGTTAGTTGATTTTCATATAAGTTTTAAACATTTATAAATTTAAAATCTTATTTAATTTTTATCCTTGTTGCCAACCTGATGTTCTAATACAAGCTTGTATAATTACCCACACCCGAAAACTGGTTTTATCAGCTAATTTTAGATAAGTTGGATTTATGGTGATCAACTAACTACTATCATGAAATTTGTTTGAAATGAGCGTGTAGTCGCCATCTATAGAGTTAAGCGATTAAAAGCAATTACAAAGATTGGCCGGTTATTGATTTAAGCAATCATTGATTGCGACAAAATATCTTTCGCACAACGTAGCACAACTAACGTCAATCACTCGCTCCTCACGATTTGATCTTCTTTGGTGGTTCTCAAAACACAACGGGAAACCTATTGACGAGGATCTTCTCCAAATGCCAACTTTATAAGAAGCGCACAGAAAAGAATAATTCTTTCAAACAGAGAAATATTACAAATTAGCCTTTGATCTTGCAACATGTTGATAGCCATTATACCGTCGCACTAGCATAATGATATTAAAATGGACTGAATATTCTTCTACGTTAAGCGTACATCACGTCATCTAACCTAATCATCTTTAATAAATTGTGCTTATAGGACGAAATGAGTAAACGTATTCATTAAAAGTTATCTGACGTTATCTGTCGTTGGAATTACAGCTTTGATCAATCTTATTTAGGTAGGTGCATTCCAGTGCCACTTCCCTATATGGCGTGGTGTCTGTTCTATAATGACAGATTGGGGATGTTTATTTAGAACTTCAGGTCTAAAAGGGATGTCATATATGCTTCACCTAACGAAGAAACTTTAGTTAGTATATGACTGAAAATTGTGTGTAGTGTGCGGCATGGGGGCTCAGATTCCAAAACAGACGTGCCCAGGTTCGAGCCCTGGTCGCGGCAAATTCTGGACAGTACATCATGAGTTCCCAATAAGGACGAAACCGGTCTACTGGATGAATTACATTTTCGACAATATAAAATGCTAAGTTTATACTGACAAATGTGTGTACATAAGGGTAAGGTGTTTCTATATTTAGGTCGCAACTTTGATTAAAGTAATTGTTATTAACGTGCGGAAATTGATCGAGTTCTGAGGATGACAGCAGGAACGAGCGATCGAAGCGTAATAAAAACGCGAAAATAATTTAAAAATATTAGATTAAAAATAAATTTGACATAACTACTTGTTGTGTTCAAAATCAGATTGACGTTGCACATACAACTTTAACTAAAAATATATTGTCATGTGAACTATGCGACATGTCAACAAAACACTTCACTTATTTTTAAGGAAAGGTGTATGTGTATACTTTCTTATTTGCTGTCTATTGCAATAAACATACATTGTCCATAACTGTTCAATTAAAGCTATTTTTTCATCCTCTGGCAAAACCATAGGGCTTGAATTGCTCCATGGGTATTCGTGTTTAGCTATGTTTTTTCTATTTTAATTTTGTGGGCGATTATATTATGTATACATTTGTTCCAAGCATTTTTACTATTTAAAGAAAATTATTTCATGTTTTATTTCTTCAAAAACTCAGTTCATAAGACGGAACGATAGCATTTCTCCGCATTATGTACTTTTTTATTTAAAACCTTGGAATAAATCCTTTACATATTATGGAAATGTGAGAACGTAGGTTATTAGGTATTTAATTATAATTATTTAATCCATGTCTAGAACGAGAACTTTGCATTAAAAGCGCAATTCCTCTCGTAAAGTTTTGAACAAATTTATTATTCCTGCACGTAACTACTTCACAATGGGCAAAACTAGGCATAGTGTTTTTTATTTTCAAGAATAAATATGCTATAGCCTCAGTTTCATCCATAAATGCTTAATATTAGGGTGCTTCTCTTGATCAGGGTTTGCCTAGGTGGGTATGGATAACAGGTTCTAACGCAAGAAATATCAACGTACGCATTTTGACGTTGGAAATGTATCGTTAGTGCATTTTCATTAGCATTTTCTAATGTTGTCGAATAGTGTACACGAGAATAGTTAAATATTACCGTATTGTAAAAGTTGAGTAGAATTTCAAATTAAAACACACTTGAAGAAAGGCAATTTTTCAGCCGAGCACAGCAAAATTTCATATTATAATCTGTAGCCAAATGCTCTTCTTTTGTAGTCGTCTTACGGGATTTGTCATTGCTCTTTATGGTCTTTAACACAGTTTGTATTGCTTGGGGGACAGCGTTTTGTTGACTCTCACGCAAAGCTATTAGTTTTGCTTTGAGGTGGCAGTGAAACATTAGTTCTTAAATTATAATTTACCGTTGTGATAATTTGTTGAATCACCTCGATTTTCGTCCGCAGGTTGTCGCTTTGCACTATCAGTTTCGCAAAGATCCGATTGATCCCCATCTAAAGTACACATCGAATTTGTCTTCTTATTGGCTGGATGCGGATTCGTCCCTTTCTTCCGTAGGCTTCAACATCGTTCATACTAACCACTGGAAATGAGGTACGAACTAATCTTCGTTGAATGGAAACGTTTCGGTACGATCTTTCGCGTGCCATCATCAGGCTTCTAATCACACATGCACAGATTTAAGCAAATGAACGACGTTGAAGCTTTCGGAAGAAAGGGACGAATTCGCACCCAACCTAGAGGAAGACAAAATGGAGATCAATCGGATCTTTTCGAAACTGATAGTTGCAAGCGACAACCCGTGAAGGCAAATCGTAGAGATTCAACATATGAAGCTCGCATTCTGCAAACATTCAAAGGATATCTGTCAGACGTTGTGATACTTGTCTGTTTTGTGTTAATTAACGTGTTTTGTTTTACTCATTTGTTTTATTTATTCGACATTCGACCCGATGAAAATGTCAAACCGCTGTATATCGAGCTCAACGTTTCAAGGTTATTTATTATTTGATAGCAAAACTCATTTTCCGTATACTATTTAGCGAATTCTTTCGTAATTTTTGGATTTTTATGCTATCAATTTATCTTGTTCAGTCAAACCGAATAATGCTCTTACACAGAACTGCTTTTGCTGATTAATTTTTGGTTTCCTGGTCGTAAATAACGTCCGAATGGAATTTTATAATTATTATCTTGGTCTTTATCTTAATAATGCCTTTGGTGCTTGTGACGTTTGTGTTTTGCTGAGGGAAGCAGCGTTATAAAATTAACATAATGAAAGATAATATTAACGATTAAACAATATTCTTATGCAATATTATTTTATTGATTATATTTGGAAGAATCTGTTCAGATATGCTTTAAATATTTTAAAGGTTCTTAGTCTAGCGTTTCACAATTTAAACAACAAATAATGTATGTGAACGATCACATTGAATTCACAAAATCTTAATATGTGTGTATTTTTGTACCTATTAACCTACGCACTGCTTTTGAAACAAACAAAACCATTATAAATTTGTACTGCTTGTTTTTTATAACCGAAACTAATATTTTTATATGCTATATTTCTATGATTAAAAACAGTGCTATAGTGAATTATACGTAGTCTTTAGCCACGTGGCAATAATGACGGCATAAAACAATTATGAGTACGATGAAACGTCTAGATAAAAACACCAACTTGCTTTTCGATAGTGTCAAAATTTCACCTAAATTAAGAATGACAACTATTATGCACACCTGCTGCTCCAGCAAATCATTATACTTTGGCCTCGAACGACGTTTGCTATTACAGTTAAATACTGTTTGTTGCGAAGAACTAATATATATGCAAGTATGTATTAGGTTTTGCGAACCTAGTAACAAATTAGTTCAGTTGTGACCAGAAGGATAAACCAAAAGCAGTATGAACGGAAAGCATAATCTCATCATAAATTATAAATTGACGACGAATCCATTTTAACTTAAACGAAAGCTGATCGAGTAGTGCTTTTACCTGTTTAGTATTATATTGAAAAAGACATAAGCCACTATGGAAATTTCGTTAATAATGTAAACGATATTATCGTTGTGTGAAAAAGATGTTAAAAAATAAACTTATTCGCACTTTTAGAAATTCAAAACTTCTAATTTTGTTCTTAATATAAAAACCAGTCCCATTATGTACATAACTTTGTCAGTATAAACTAATATTTGATAGTGTAAAATGACAACTCATCCAGTAAACAGGCTTCGTCCTTGTTGGGAACACCTCACGTTCTGTCCAGAATTTGCCGCGGACAGTTGTAGAACCTGGGTACGTGCGCTTCGTAAATTGGTGCTCTAACCACAAAGACGCCTAGCCAAGAAACTTTAGTCAGTGTATGACTGAAAATTGTGTTTTGCACGGCAGGGTGGCTCAGTGGTTAGAGCACCAGATTCCGAAGCGGACGTGCCGAGTTTGAACACTGCCCGTGGCATATTTTTGATAATATGTGAAGAGTTCACAATAAGGACGAAACCGGTCTAAAGTATACCATAGCTTAGATTATACCGACAAATGTTTGTACCTAATTGGTCAGGTATTTTTTTTTCAAGATTGCAACTTTGATTAACGTAATTGTTATCAACTATGTTCGTTTAATTCTAATTTGGAAGTAATAAATTATGAGATCTTCTATTATGTAGTCTATTCACAGTACATGCTCAATCTGACTTGCTGAATTCACAATATTGATTAAGCTTGAAACTTGGCAGTTCAACGGAAATTAGCTCTACTTTTAAACAAAGGTTTACAACTAGTCTTCGTTGCATCTGACCCATACAATCCATGATCGTGTCAGAATCCTGTTTATATTGTTTTGTACTCTATAAATGTGATGTTTTTCTAAGATGAATTTGACGGTCATGTCAGCTCGATTCTGTTATTGTGTGTGTGTGTGTTTTGTGTGATTTTCTTCAACAAATCTGAATTTGTCTAGCAACATTTTCACACAAGAGAACAGAACATTTTTGAGGCGATTCAGCTTTGCATCAGTTTGGTGCGTTCGAAACTAAAAACACTTAGGATGCACGAATATCGTGCTAACTCATGCCATAGCCAGCACCGAGGCGACAGTGACGGTACTAACACGAATTCCTTCCTTTCTGACGAGAACTCGAAGTGCAGTGAAGGACAGGCGAGTGCTGCCGCAATAACGATCGCTATTTTGCGTCATTTTCTGCATGATTTTGAAGAAATTGAAGCAGACACACCAACTGGTGACAGGCATACACCTTGTCCAGCAAACACAATTGAACGGAGAGGACGAGTTAGAACACTGCTCATGAACGCATTGAGAGCAGCCACCCAGGCGTCATGGTATTTACAGTCGGACGTAGCAGATGCGTTGTTCATTGGCGATCTCAACACAAATTGCGAATCTAAAAGTAAATTGTTGTCGTCAGCACATCAATTTGATACCAGTGGATCTGATGTCGACAACAATGGTCAGGAGAACGAAATTGCATTCTCGAATGATTATTCATTGAATTATCTAGTGGAGATGGCGCTTATAAACTGCGCACCAAATTTAACTGACACCGAGAATGGAGAAGATCTAATTAGTTCTACTGGTGAAATTGTTTTTGAGGCTTCTAGAGCAGAAGCGTCTGACAAGTTGGAAGAATTACTACAATTTGTTAATTCAGTGAGTTATTTTAGTTTTAGACAATTTGTTTACGCCCAGTGCGAGTATTTCATAAATTCGACACCTTTCTTACTTTTTAGCCTGATTGTTAAATGTTTGTTAAACCATTGACTTGAAGTATTGGTTCCCAATTTTCAGAAGCTAAATTTTAACAAATTCCTTACTTTATTTATCAGTCCAGTTAGCATAAATACGGTGTTACCTTATATTTTCATTCAGATGCGCATACCGCCATATTCCTTTTTGTGAGCATCTCTATTTTAAGTTGATCAGATAATATCATCGTTGTAAGAATTGGACGAATTTATCAATTAAATCTTCCGTTATGCGTTTTCCTACTTGGACGCAGAAAAAATATATAAATATAAAATTCCGTCTAGCTAATGTTGAGATAGCTTAATTAAACGAATAATTACTGTAATTAAGATGTGGCCCTGTTATGTAGTGTAGAAAGGGCCCTGTTAGTTTGTCTCACATTATTTGATCTTTTTTTTGTTTGGTTTGTGTTGCTTAAGTCTATTGACTTTTAATCCGTAATTTCCTCGTGATGATTTCTATACATTATCTTTGTGCTTAATAAACTTCAATTAATAAAAAGGCGAGCATAAAATAGTTTAAATTTTATATAGATAAATGATCACTGATCGCGCCAATGGTGATAAAAATTATTGATATCAAGGTAGCGAGCTTCATATAAATACCAATCCCACTTTACATACATTTAACAGCATAAACTAAGCATCGTATTATCTAGGAAATATAATTCATCCCGTAGACCAGTTTATTCCTCAATAGAAACGCTTTAGGTACTGTCTAGAATTTGGCATGGCCAGGACTCAAACCTAGGCAAATATACTTCGGAGTCTGTGATTCTCTCTACCGAACAAATATGCGGATGTCTACGGTTGGATTATATATATATATATATATATATATATATATATATATATATATATATATATATATGCGTGTGTGTGTGTGTGTTTGTATGCATGCGTATATACCTGTATATATGTTTTAATATGTGCATGTATATTTCATACTTTTATGTATGTTGTGTGTATGTATGTATATATACTAATATATTATATATATATATATATATATATATATATATATATATATATATATATCTCGGGATGTATTCTTTGTTTTTATAAATATTCGATTTTTTCTATGCGTTTCAAATGAGTGCCGGTTATTTGGCGTTTCCTCTTAATTATTTCTTAGTTCCTGCGGATCCGTGGTTCCTAAATTAATGTAGACATAACTATGAAGCTTTTGCTTTTGTGGTCGTTCTTCAACGGGCTGGCTTTTATTTGCTTGTGCTTTGAGAAAATCTAAAATTGCGTGAAATATGGTGTTATACATTTATATTGACTTACACTGTGGATTTCAAATAAAAAAATGATATTGTGTATTTGGTATTGTGTACCTGAGTAAAATGTTGTTTAAATGAGATCAGAGGTATAAACTAATGTCATCATGAACGTAAGGTATAGCCTCATGGAAAAATTCGTTTTGTGCTTACTCGCGACTCAAGAAATATTAATTTTGATTTGTCGCAAAATATAAAACTATTGTCTGTTAGAGGTAATGCTGCATTTAGTTCTTCTTTGGTCACATTTAGAGCACATTGAATTTACGAATATCAAGGAATATATTGCAACCAATTTATAATGGTACGGCTAGAATGTGACTCTCACATATAGTGGATCTCTGTATTAAAAATATTTTAAACCACTTGAGCAGTCAATAAGTGCTTATTTTTCTTAAATATAAATATTGCGTAACTTACAAAACGCCATGTTCGTGACTGCGAAGAAATTGTGCAATCGATATCCCGGTCAAGTAAAAATTTTTTAACTAGTGGGTTAGAGCTGCACTTGTTCTTTGAAGAAAACTTAAGATTTTTGTTTGAATCTCCGTTTGCCTTTCTTTTGTCCTCTACAGATTACAGTTATGAAAGACTGAAATACACTAGTGGCGTGGTCGAATTTTTGTGATCCGTTAAAAAAATGGGTGTTGTTTCAAATGTAAAAATTGTATTTACCATCGAAGCGATCAATGATTAAATACTGTTTGTTGCGGAGACCTAATGTATATGGAAATATGTATTAGGTGCTGCGAACCTAGTAACAAATTGGTTCAGTTGTGACCAGAAGGGTAAACCAAAGGCAGCATGAACGGAAAGTATAATCCAATGCACATTCGTTTCGTGCTTACTGGTGACTCATCAGTAGGAGCCCGGTATTACGCCCTTTAACCACTATATATTTGGGTGAGGAATGTGGGATAATAGGACGGTACAATCTCCTAGACGAATGTGAGAGTGGCTAACGTCGTATAGCCTACGACAATGCGACTTCAACGCTAACTCACACTCTATAATATATATACCGAGTCTGTAAAGGATACTAACTCTATGGCTATTGTGTTAGTAACCGATACCAGCATTATTGTACCGAAAAGGTAAATGGTACTAACACTATGATTTCCGAGTCGGTACATGGTACCAACCTGATGGATATCAATTTATGCTATAGTTCACCGAAATTAAGAATTACAACAATTTGTGAACACCTGTTACTCCAGTAAATCCATACACTCTTGCCTTGTTACTAGGTTCTCATCACCTAATACATACTTGCGATATGATTGTTTGTTCGCTCAGTCTCTGTGGTTACATGACTGGTGTCAAATATTGCTGCTCATCGAATTTTATAGTTTCAACTCTGTATGTACTACTTGGACATGATGAATAATTACCTGATCGCTGTTGTGACTAGCACAGAATTGTTGAATTTCCGTTTTAATATTTACCTGATTATCGGGTTGCGATCCGATTTGTTTGCATCCACTGTCTTCCTGGTTTTTGTTCCATATGGAACAAAAACCAGGAAGACAGTGGATGCAAACAAATCGGATCGCAACCCGATAATCAGGTAAATATTATATTCCGTGTCGCGCAACATGTTTCTTTTAAATCTTATTTCGTTTTAATAGTCTGTCTTTATAATTTGCGAAATGACTGCAAATTGTTTCAAAAATTTTCTGCTGGAAAGAAGAATTGATAACAATCCTGTGTTAGTCACAACACAGATCACGTAGTTATGCAATAACCAACATCGCATCAATTTATTTCTTTTAAATAATGAATATTTAAAAAGGCTATAATTAATAGTTTAACAAGATATTTAATCGTATGTGATGTTAATCTGTTGATATGTATATACATACATTGTCGTTAAATACACAATGAATCACCCAAATTAATTTTACAGTGGGATATATTTTTATAATAATTATATTGATTTTTTATTCTCGTTCCTCCTATTGGCTTATTAAGCTTGTGCTTTAAATTAGGTTCAGATTTTGTGTCAAATTATCTATTTCGTATGAAACTTTTACAGGCTTACTAAAAATACACATGTAAAAATGATTAATTATTAATTCGCGTTGTTTTTTTTCAAGTTTGCGTGGTAAAGTACGTTGACCGATGTTAGTACAATAATGCCATATTTTGCATTGGAACACCATGTAATCCGTGATTAACAATGATTGTGTCTACCTTTAGAGAAATTGGCTAGAATGTTATAAATATTGAAATTATGTATTGCCATACAAATATGAATTTCCTCTTCATTATTATGTGATAATTTTGAAAACTCTTGAAATTTAAAGGTTTTGTTTTTTTTCAAACTAGAATGCGTTTACTGATATGGAGTTGGTGACTCGAAGTCTTTATTCCGATTGCCCTTCTCCTGGGTATTTCATTGATTCTCCCGAAAACGCGCAACACAGTGCAACTCTCTGTGAGTTCGTTGTGACTGGAACTGAGAACTCAATGTCTGACACAACAGATGAACAGGCCATGCAGATGAAAGATTTCGCGCAAATCGCTAAGCTGCTTTGCGATGAAATGGAAGCCCGTATGGCCAGCATAGCTAGTCTGCAAGAACATTGGCTACAGTTAACCGATAAAAAGTTTGAAAATGTGGTCGGATCTAACAAACAGCCGGAAAACATCACTTCAAAAGACAATCAACTGTTGGAGAAGGCAAAATGTCATCTAACGACTTTGTTTGAGGAAATAAATACCAACAATTTAGTGACGAGTTATAGTTTCAATATTGAAAGGAGTTGCGCATCTGGAAAGGTTGACAACAGCAATGTACCTACAGGCTATTTCGATAGATTGGAGGATATCTTTAAAATTGCTAATATGCTTAATTCACCCGGAGACAGCGAACAGGTGTTCACAGAAAGTGTGGTCAAAGCGCAGCAGTTAGGCGAATTAAGTGAATTTGTATTAACTAACACAGTGGAACGTCAGATCAAAGCAATTGAGGATATTGGAATTTCATCGCACAATTATGATTCAAATAATGAATGGGTAAGAGTAGTCAGTTTTGACAAAATTTGTTTACAGATTACCTTGATATGCATGAATTTTTATGCTGCTCTGTCATTGTTTTGTCGTTTTTATAGATTTTTTAGTATGACAATTTACAGAAAAAGTTCTAATATTCATTAAATTGATATATTTATTTTCAGATTAATCTAAATATTTCTTTGAATCAAGTTTGTGAGCTTGAAGTAAACACCAATCCCATTGTATTTTACCAGTCGTCGAACAACATAACAAGACTACCGCCAGTCGCATCGCACTGACGCGTTTCGACCTTCCATGATCATCATTAAATTACGACGGCGACCTGACTAGCAAGGATCACACTGCAATTCCTATATATAGAAATCAAAATTAGATATGCGGCTCTCACATCTAGTAGTCTCGAGCATATTCTGTTTACACCTTACTCCACATGGGGATAAGTCATACAATTAACCAACCATTATTTGTGCAATTAAACGAACATTGGTTGCGCGGGTGGTGATAACAAGTATTATAATCAAGGTTGCGGTCTTGATATAAACACCTGACCCATTTATACTGACATTATTTGTGCAGTTGGTGATAAAATTTCTTTTAGTTGAACTTGCGAGTTTACGATAGAGAACAATCTCATTGTATCTAGCCAGTTGCAAAACAGCACAAATGCATTCGTTCACAAATGCTGGCGCGTTTTATTCTTCTGTGGTCATCATCGGAGCACACTATATATATATATATATATATATATATATATATATATACATATATATATATATATATATATATATATATAATAGCAAATATTGCTCGTTTTTATAAGTTAACTATCACTTCCAATGGTGACGTAGTATCTGTCTTAAAATAACTGCTCGGTAATGACTTCTTGGTAAATTAGGTTGAAAGCTATACCTACGAAGATTCACTTAAAGGACAGTCTGACTAACAAATATAATTAAATTCATTACTTAGTTTCATGCAATGTGCTAGTTCAGTGGTGTAGTGAATAAGTTGCTGCATTTTGTACCAGACGGAAAGACAATACCGCAATAAATAAGTTTTAAATCCGAGACGCTTCAGTGTCATAAAATTTGAAATTATTCTTAATTATGTATGGGCTCTAAAAGAATGTTGGGTTGGAAATATCCGGCGCAAACTCTGTGCCAAATCACAGCTGCGGCATTTCTTGCTACTTATAATGAGTTCCCAGTAATATTGGATCCATTCTATTAGTTGAATTTCATTTACTATCATAAGCAATGTTTAGTTTATACTGAATATATATATATATATATATATGTATATATATATATATATATATTGACGTATCTAAACTAAATTTCTTCTATTTAAACAGTTTCTTAAATTATTGGACTAAATTACTTATCTGTTACACGCTGCCATATAATCTATTGAATAGCAAAATAATTAGCATTATAACTTGAAAGCTGATATCGGTCCAAGACCGACTTTGAGGAATTGGCTGGATTAGCAGTTGTTCAGAAGTCACCTGGTCTGCGTTTTGACTAACGCAGCTTTCATTGTTCCAGTAGTTTTCTTTTTTCAATATATTTCGGCTAAACTTATCGATAGCCTTCATCAGTTGCAATATACCTCACAAGTTTAACAAACGAAACTAATGAAGCAAGCCAAGTTGTTCGGAAGAGTTGTTATTTGTAGTTTCAGTGAAATTTAGTCCGTCTTAAAAATCAATAATTTTGTTTTCTTTACTAAGTTTACATTTGTAATATACAGTGAGTGCCATTTGAAACGCATTATAAACGACTAAATGGAAATTGAATGTAATTTTTCATTAATACGATCCAGTTTATTTGATGGAGTGAACCATTATAAAAGTACTCGGCCAAATATGTAGTGAGCCTAGGCTTTCTTTTCGGCTTCTACTGATGATAATTAATATGCTTAGTTTGACTTTGGCGTGTACTAATGTTCCGATCGAAATTTGGTGCAACATGTGCTACGCCAAATGCATATCTGCATATATATATATATATATATATATATATATATATATATATATATATATATACAGCGAATCAATCGGAACTTTGAGTAACAGAGGAATTTTTTGTCCGCTGCCAGTTATGATTTGAATGAATGATGCGCAGTGCGAGCTTCATATGTTGAATTTTCGCGTTTTGCGATCGCGGGCTGTGGCTTTGCACTATCAGTTTCGCAAAGTTTCGATTGATCCACATTTCCAAGTAAGCATCGATTTTGTCTTCTTTAGGCCGGGTGCGGATTCATCCTTTTCTTCCAAAGGCTTCAATATCATTCATGCTAAGCACTGGAATTGAGGCACGATCTAATCTTCTTTGGCAGAGTTTCTCTATCGCATTAGCCAATCAAAAATACGGATAATTGATGACTTTATACAGTGTACTGATGTGACACAATGAACTGTTTATCTAAATAAGACACAAGAATTTTGTGTTCAATGTTCATGGTAGCTTTCATCACGCACTTATTTTCACTTTACTTTACAGAATTTATCAAATCCAATAAAGTCTATCTCATAATTCGTCGTCTTATATAGTGCTTGCGTTTAATATAATCAAGGTAGCGATCATGACATAAACACCTGTCGCTTTATGTACCTACATTTGCCAGTTAAAACTAATTATTGTGAAGTGTTGAAAAGGCAATTCATCCAGTAAGTTGGTTACGTCATTATTGGAAACTCATTACGTACTGGCCAGAATTTGCCGCGGATGGGGATCGAACCTGGGGCACGTCTGCTTCGGAATTTGGCGCTCTAACCACTGAGACACCCTACCGCACAATTATGCTTGCTTATTTGCTATGCTATAGTCATTAAAATCATAATTTTTCATCAGATTCATTTGATTAGGCTACAAATAAACAAGTTTATTTAATAATACCATGTTAAAATATTCAATATAGGTGTGTGTTCTGATTTCTATGGATTATTTAGAATATGTGGTGATGTAGACTAAAGTAACAATAGCAAGAAGCCTTCAATTCGAATTGTTGGCAACATTCTAGCTAGTGTAGGTCATTAATATATATATATATATATATATATATATATATATATATATATATATATATATATATAAATTCTTCGCGAAGTCTAGTTTGCATAAGTACTATATTTTTTGTGCATGATTTTCTTTTGTGTTTATGTTTTGCTATAGCTGGCTGAACAAACATTCCATGTATCTATGACAGCTGACTATTGCCTTCGTTTAGCCTACCTTTGTCAGTTGATAAATTTGCAACGCGAGCGGAGCACATATGGCTCGGCCCTTCAGGATATGGTAGCCGGTACTTCAGATGGGATTTGCATTGAATCACTGGCATCAACCGGAGCCGGTGTTGGTTTTGCGTCGATTTGTCATTTACCAAAAGCTATTCTACGTTCATTAAGCCGACTTGCATCAACAATGGACACGCTGCAAAACTGGCTCGCGCCAACCAGCGATGGAAAATATTCCTATGAGGCCTTTAGGTCTGTCTATCGAGAATCATATGTAAGTTAATTTCAAATCAATGGCTTATATAATTATTTTTGAAGATAAGAATTTTCTACAATGCCGCGTTTTTGGTAAGCGCGTTGTAGCTTTGCACTAACAGTTTCACAAAGATCCGATTGATTACAATTTTCCTGTCCGTATCTGTTTTGTCTTCGATCAGGCTGGGCGTGTATTCGTCCCTTTCTTCCAAACGGTTCAACATCGTTCATGCTATCCATTGGAAATGCGGTTCTATCCAAACATTGTTTTCTGGCTACGTTTTGGAATGCGATTTCCCGTTCCATCATCAGGCCAATAGTCCCACTTATATACGAAGCACAATAACCAAAAAAGCAGATATAAGCAAATGTGCTATTGTCATTATTTTGCTGTGTATATATGTGACTATTGGCCTGAAGATGGAACGGGAAATCGCGTTCCGAAACGTAGCCAGTAAACAAAGATTGGATAGAACCGCATTTCCAATGGATAGCATGAACGATATTCTCATCGTTTTTTAATTAGCTGGACACGATTCTTGCGTTAAAGGCGAACAATCTCTTTTTAGCTGTGTTCTCGTGTTCTTTAAATCAAAATTATGGAGCTGAGATAAACATTAATCTCATTGAAATTAACAAGTCGGACTGGGCGTGTATTCGTCCCTTTCTTCCGAAGGCTTGGATAGAACCGCATCTCCAATGGTTAGTATGAACGATGTTGAAGCCTTCGGAAGAAAGGGACGGAAATACACGCCCAGCCTGTCTGGACGAACAGATACGGACAGGGAAACTGAGATCAATCGGATCTTTGTGAAACTTAATACAGATACAACCCGCGTACGCAAAACGTGGAATTGCAGAATATGAAGCTGGCACCTCGCAAAAATTCAAAAAATATCTTTCAAATAATCATTTTTATTATTTTATAGAAATAAACCTGGGTGCTGTTTATTTGTAATGATAATGTGAACTAGCGTCTATTGAATTCGAATAATAAATTGCAGCTCATAGTCTTTTAAATTTCCAACAAGATAGCCAGTGGGCTATTGAGAATGGATCTATCTATGCTAACTATATGTGTGTTGGTACTAAAGGCTAACACTTGGCTTACAATTAATAGCAATAGGATTTTGTAATATATTCTACCTAGGCCTGCCATTATTTGTCGTGCACTAGCACCAAGTAAAGTAAGACTTATGTCGGCTGGCGAATCTACTTCCCTTGTACTTAACCATAACTCACGCTATTATACGGAAAACAGACTTCCGGTGGCTCTTATTGATTTTGAAGCCATCCAGTCGAAAAAACATGCTTTTAGGTCATATCGTAACGGGTTTTGCTGGTTTCAAGTTTGCGTGAGTCTCTGAATTCTGCTTATCAATGTATAGATAGAAAACAAACTAACCTTTCTAGAATCACACGAGTTGTGCTAGATCTTTATTGAGTGTTTGAGATGAGATGTGCTACGTGAAAATGTCTAAATTATTCAGTTTTTCGAACGGAACGAAAACTGCCTGAGGCTCAAAAATTGACATATCAAGTAGCGGTCAACTACTTCAATTGTACACTACATGAATGAGAGTCACTGTTATCATTTAGAATACTATATCAGTGTCAAAATTGTTTCCTTATACAGCGACTGTATGCATTCAGATGACTCCGTTGCTGGTTGGGGTACCTTTTTAGAGGGCGAAATACACACCCTGCTTGCCAGGCTACAGATAAATAATTTTAACAGCAGAAAGTTCATATCGGTAATCTCGTGGTCGGATGCTATTATTCGCAAAACCAGTCTTTTGATAATGCCGCACCGTAATATTACCAAATAAAAGGCACAACAATGTATTGAAATGTGTGGATGTTTGACAGGAGACCGTGCTCAGTAAAGAGATCTAGTTAATGTTAAATTTCCTTTGATGTGTATGCCAAAACGACGGAGTTTTAAGGTTTCAACCTCTTTTATAGTGCACTTTAGCTACTAATTAGTTCTTTTGTTATTGAACTCAGTGGAATTGTTCATGGTGTGTGTTTTATGCACTCTTTGATCAGGTTTCTTATTGTATGCTCAATGTATATGTTCATCTTATACGTCTAGGTATCGATGGGCAATCGTTAATGATTACTGATAACTTGTTCTAAAACTATTACTCTTGTTATTTGGTAATTAATAAAATTATGATACTATTTATATGTAGATCATGTGGCGTTCTAACATCTACGGATGTTAGATTTAGTTTAACAGACCCATGCCAGTAAATATTAGTATTCACATTTAGAATATAGGTGATCAGATAATGATTATTCTTGATTAAGTTTTATTAGAAGCAACTTCCATCAGCGTACAAATGGAGAATATGTAAAATATTGGTGTAAGTGAATTTACTTATATAAATTCTGTGAAGAAATTAAAATTTATATTTATTATTATCCCTTGAACCAGTGATCTAATTAGTTATATTCTTGTTTTGTGTTTAAATTTTTCAGATTTTGGTTCGTCTTATAAATGCTATGACGTCCGTCCACGACCTCCTTGGGATTACTTTAGATCCAGAGCTTGCTTCATGCTCAAACAATACGAATTATAACATCCTTGAGATCTTGCAGTCGGCTGTGGATCAACATTTTTTGCCGAGTTTCTTCAAAATACTAACTTTACGTGTTCAGTTTATGCGAGCTGTTGATGAGTTAGGGAACTTAAAACAGAAGATTATGCAAGTCTCCTTATTTCAGAGTAATTCAAAAATTAGCAAAATCAATAACGACATAAGCCGAACGAATGCGATAGAGCTTGCATTTAATAGTTTTTATAAACACGTGACGGAGCAACATTTAGAAATGGCTCAGTACTTTTTCAGTAAACTAAAGGAAATGAAGGCCGTAAGTTAATTTGTTTTTATCAAATTATCTGATTTGCATTTTGACTAACTCAATAATGATTTCAATTATTTTGTGAATAATTTTTTGGCAGCCGTTAACGGCAGACGTCTTCAGTTAGTCCATCCTTACCGTTTTCACAAAACAAATTAATGAAGTAAGCGCAGTATTTCCTCTAGCCATATCAGATATACTTCAGACTGACCTTTCACTAGATAGTTGTGTTTCATATATGTGTGTGCATTTCCGTAACTGTTATGTTCTTCTATTTGTTTTATACACTCCGTGTGAAATAACGTAACTGAGTTTGCCTTCACATTTTCGGTTGGAGGGAGACCAATAAATCATAAACACTCGTCATAACCACATGTTGTTGGAAGTGATAAAATTAGAATTTAGAACTACCCCTGCATGTGTTAAATTTCAGTTTAAACCATTCATTTTGTGCTCAGGATAAGCTTGTTTAATAACAGCTCTTGTTATATCATTAAATAGGCGCACGTCACACACGTGCATGCATATGTATATACATAACTAAAAGATTCAGTTAAATAAAATTAATACAAATGTACGTACATCTAAATGAACCTGCAGTCAATAGACATTAATTTACTCTTTGCACGCACCAAACTAATTATTTACTCTTAACATTTGAAATGTTGCATTACTAAAATGATCTTTATAAATTAAGAAGCTGTATTAAGATATAAAGTAAGTGATGGTTAGACAGGAAATATTGAACATCATTTAACGAAAGAATGAACAGTATATGGAAGGAAAGAAGCCGTTCAGTAAGTGTTCAAATCACTGAGAGTTTTATAATCAAACGAATAGTTAGGAGTGAAATTTAGAAAAACTCTATTCTCAATAAATGATTAGCCATTAATTAAATAATAAGCACACCTAAACGTAAGTCTTTATCCCATGTTTTTAATATTTTACTGGAGCTAGCTTTATGCAATCGTCTTTTCCTGCCATTAGCTAAAGCGGTATCCCATATCGACACAACGATTTTTCAACAGCTGTTTCATTCATAATATTATACGGATTTAATTTGGATTCTCCCGTCCATTTGTTTGCTTTCTACAGTTGCTACTAATAGTAGAATCATAATTTAAAAACATGTTTTATTACTATTGTTACACGTGTGAAAATGTTTTAGTTCAATCCAATTTGAAGAATCTGGATTTTAGAAGTAGAAAATTTTCTAGAATACAAATTATGTGTGTATATACTACTGAAGCATTTCATTAGTTGATCTATTGATTGAAATTTGCTTTATTACATTCGAATTTGTTGTAGTTAAAACTATTCATTAAAGTAAGGTTTTTATAAAATAATTTGATTTGGAATATTTATGTTTAAATAAGACGAACGCAATAATTAAGCTATCTCACCTTAAAAATAAATTATCTCGAGTGTTTATTCAACAATTACAGTGCTTTACGTTAAACAGAACAACAAAAATAATAATGTGACCCTGTCGCCGAAATGGAAAACATGTTACATTTATTTATTTCCTGTGATTGGAAATTTTATATCCGCTAAGGTCTGAATGCCTCGATAACAGTTTTTGTGGCCACTTTTGATCAGAAATATATTATTGTGGTGAAAGTTTTACTTTTGTCATTCATCGCTATGACACCGAATTAATTTGATTCTGCAGAGTTTTCTCGATTTCAGCTACTTTTGCCAAATTATGTAGGCCACTATAGAATCGTATGTATATTTCTCCAAGTATAAATCTCTTGGGCTTAATGTAAAATTTATAGTTGACATTCAATTATGCCACTATAGAATAGGATATTATTGATCATAGATGTTCCCGCTTGGAATGTATTTGGTCATATTTGTTTTTGTTGCTGTACACTAAGCGCCAATACGCTTTATTTAAAAGTAAAATATGCGAGGCACCTGTGCTTTATGACTAATCTTGGATGTTTAAACGACCTACTTTCTAAGAAGCTTTTTTCTATACATTTTCTGC
This sequence comes from Eudiplozoon nipponicum, assembly GCA_029291075.1. Lineage (NCBI taxonomy): Eukaryota > Metazoa > Platyhelminthes > Monogenea > Mazocraeidea > Diplozoidae > Eudiplozoon > Eudiplozoon nipponicum. Next base: position 23,131 of record JAQBSW010002790.1, read on the forward strand.
TCAAAACAGTACAAGAAATTCTGGTGGATGGTATGATTCGCAGAAAAGTGAGACCAGCAATTGCGCGATGTGGGTCATTTGATTACACCGAATTGGCATTTCACAAAAAAGGAGAAACTTTTGTGGTTTAAAGTTGCATGAATTACATAGGAATCAGGTTGCATTGGAAAAGCCTGGTTTGCTCCTCCTTATTTCTATAGGCTCTTTTAGAACTTAATATGTTTTTCTTATACATATTTAAGTATGAGTAAATATAGCAGCTGAAATAAGTTAAAACGAACAATTTTTTCGTTGTATTATATTTATTGAATACGAAATAGGCGCAAAAATCCACATTTCAATAAGCGACACGGTTGTTTAAAATAATGGCACTACAAGAATCGGGAATTATGCAACATTTTTGCATGGTTCAATGTGTGGTCTTCGCATGACACCGTGACTAAATCTGTTCACATGCTTTACAGGGGCAAACCGGATGCCTGATTGTAAAATAGCATTATTTTATACGATTCTATTTTCCTTTAAAAACATTTCGCATTTTATTCATAAATTAAGGCAACTTGTGTATCTTAAAGCTGCCGGTTTAACAGAAATTGGTCTGCATGTTTATTACTAGAAGGAGGTCTGCTTCCAAATTCCACAAAACCCAGTTGAGCCTAAGCGTACGCTTGCGAATAGCAACTATAATTTTGATTTTCACAACTTACGAAATTGCTTATTTAAAGTCGACTATCGCCCACCGTCCTATTATTCCACATTCTTCTACCAAATATATAGTGGTTAAAGGGCGTAATACCGGCTCCTACGATGAGTCGCCAGTAAGCACGAAACGAATGTGCATGAGATTATACTTTCCGTTCATGCTGCCTTTGGTTTATCCTTCTGGTCACAACTGAACTAATTTGTTACTAGGTTCGCAAAACCTAATACATACTTGCACTGCAAAATCTGTCGTTTTTATTTGGCTTATAAGTTTTGAAATCCTAGTTACGTCTGGAGGGCTATAGTCTAAACAAAAACTACGAATATACCAAACTGTTGCGTTAAGGCGATGTCGTGCGTGTGAGAGAGCAGCAGCAGCAGTTGAGGCAATCTGGTGCAATCTGTCAATGTTTGGTGCTAAAAAATGTGTGCGGATTAAAGTTGAAATGCTGGAGCCTTGCTCGTATATGCCATTTTGTTAAATCAATACACGTAAACTGGTCCTCATTATAAATTTCTGTACAATAAAAAAATACCATATGGTTGAGCATAAATTCTAAGCAGTTATTGCCTCAGAGTCAACGTTGACGGGAAAGTTTAATTGAAGATAGCTTTGTATAAGTATTTTAGCAGTGTTTGTAATTAACTAGCAGTGGAATTATTTAAAAATAATGCGCGGGAAATTATAACTGGGTATTTTTGGCAAAATACTAGGACATTTAGGCATGTTTGCTGCCTAATTTAGGTGTTAACAACAAATTTAACTGAAAGTTATGAATGTCTCGTCTCCATCATGGAACGTGTTGTTTTAATAATATATGAAATGCACATTAATAGAAATAATTTTCCAACGAAATGGGCTCCATTAGTTTATGTGCTGAAAATGAGTGTTTTTCCGTTGAAAATTATGTGGAGACTTAGAAAATGTCCCACTTTAGTCGGTAGCACCTGGACAATTTTGCATATCGATGTTTTCTCTCTGTTTGGCTTAAACCGTTTCCAGAAGACCGCGGGATGTATTACTATAGAGCGAATTTTACGAGCTGATTTTCTCTGTTTGGCCGTTCTCTAAAGTACCATCACAATCGAATCTTGTTTAGAATGTCAAATGAGTTGGTTAGAACATTGACTGAGAGAGCAATATATTATCATGCACGCGAGGTTATTAAAGCGCTTTCAATGGATGGATGGAACTGCAGAGAGGGTAGGAATACCATCTCTCGGTTGGATAGTTGTATTCACGAAATCGGTCACTTGATCACGCAGCACTGTACCATAAATAATCAAAAAAACATACATTGGCGAAAAGATGTAGGTGTCTTTTGGCGAAACGCATAGAGTCAAGAGACATCGCTGATTCGGCCGCATTGGTATATGCTCCTCTAGAAACCTAGCATGAGACGTTTTCTGAATGCATTTATGTATAGATGTATATACGCATGCATTTCCGTATTAGGTATGAGCGTTTGTATATTTATATGTGTATGTATGTATGTATGTATGTATGTATGTATGTATGTATGTATGTATGTATGTATGTATGTATGTATGTATGTATGTATGTATGTATGTATGTATGTATGTATGTATGTATGTATGTATGTATGTATGTATGTATGTATGTATGTATGTATGTATGTATGTATGTATGTATGTATGTATGTATGTATGTATGTATGTATGTATGTATGTATGTATGTATGTATGTATGTATGTATGTATGTATGTATGTATGTATGTATGTATGTATGTATGTATGTATGTATGTATGTATGTATGTATGTATGTATGTATGTATGTATGTATGTATGTATGTATGTATGTATGTATGTATGTATGTATGTATGTATGTATGTATGTATGTATGTATGTATGTATGTATGTATGTATGTATGTATGTATGTATGTATGTATGTATGTATGTATGTATGTATGTATGTATGTATGTATGTATGTATGTATGTATGTATGTATGTATGTATGTATGTATGTATGTATGTATGTATGTATGTATGTATGTATGTATGTATGTATGTATGTATGTATGTATGTATGTATGTATGTATGTATGTATGTATGTATGTATGTATGTATGTATGTATGTATGTATGTATGTATGTATGTATGTATGTATGTATGTATGTATGTATGTATGTATGTATGTATGTATGTATGTATGTATGTATGTATGTATGTATGTATGTATGTATGTATGTATGTATGTATGTATGTATGTATGTATGTATGTATGTATGTATGTATGTATGTATGTATATATGTATATATATGCATGTATGTATGTATGTATGTATGTATGTATGTATGTATGTATGTATGTATGTATGTATGTATGTATGTATGTATGTATGTATGTATGTATGTATGTATGTATGTATGTATGTATGTATGTATGTATGTATGTATGTATGTATGTATGTATGTATGTATGTATGTATGTATGTATGTATGTATGTATGTATGTATGTATGTATGTATGTATGTATGTATGTATGTATGTATGTATGTATGTATGTATGTATGTATGTATGTATGTATGTATGTATGTATGTATGTATGTATGTATGTATGTATGTATGTATGTATTTATTGTATGTATGTAGATATGTATGTATGCATGTATGTATGTATGTATGTTTGTATGCATATATTTAGGCATGTTTTACTTACGTATTTATGGTTTTACGCATGTATGTCTAGATATATATGTATAGATGTATATATGCATATGTTATGGATGCTAATTTTGTATGTATGTATGCATGTTTATGCATATGTGTGCATGTGTTTGTGTTTGTATGTAATTATTGACTTCAGTTATACTATTTCAGTTTCCTCGCCGAAAATATTTGGAATTAATCCCCACTGTTTCCGCAATTTATAATATCACTTTTAAGAAAAAAAACTAAAAAACATAATTGTTTAATCATATTTTCATAAATATTTAATTTTGTGTGCAAGAAAATTCTATTTTCAAAAATTTATTGGATTATTTCTAAATGCGAAGAGAAAAAGTCATTTTATCACATGCTAAAAACGTTTTTTTCGGAATTGCTCCTCAAGTGTCTACAAATGACCACACACGTACACACGTACATATATATATATATATATATATATATATATATATATATATATATATATATATAATGTCGATTGCCTTTGAATATTACACAGTGTATTGCTAATTAGAAAGAAAAACCACATTTATTAATAAAATGGATAATGGCCCTTTATTTTGAGATTATGCGGGTGACTACTAGTCTCGAAACAAACGGCTATTATAAACTTTGTTTTTAACTGTTTTTTCTTCCTAACAAGTAATTTACTGTGTTATATATATATGAAAGGCGTAGTGCCTAAATATTTTTCTTTTCTTGAATGAATGAGGCTACAATTTGTTTACCTACAACAGTTCATAAATAGATAAATTATTTCTGTTATTTAATAGGGCAATTTTCTGGGAAGCATACGTAAAGAAATTGTGTGCACACACTGAAATTGCGCAATACATTACTTAAATGTTCTACGTAAGCTGCCTATTATTAGCCCTCATGGGAATATTACTTTAAAGCTTGCATTCTCTTCTTGGCCTTAAAATTGACCTCCCTACTAGTCATATAACCTATTAAAACAAAAATATTGATATAGCTGTTATCTTTATTTCCTTTAATCGATTCTCTTTATACACATTGTTTAATTCTATTCAGAAGCTTACCAAACCATCAAAGTAGACAGATTCTTAGCTTTACGTCACTGTAGACAGTAATTAATTTATCGATTGACTACTGGCAATTTTGACGTAGCCCGAATAATTTTTTTGCATATATTATTTTTCTTAATTATATAATAATAATAATAATAATAATAATAATAATAATAATAATAATAAAAATAATCTAAGCATCATTTAAAATTTTAGATATTGGTATGGTGCAAAATATGGCCAGAAGCGTTTGGTCAGCTGGTTCCACATCAAGAAGTTCACCTTTCAGCGGGCTACACGCTTCATGGCAAAGGAAACAGGCTTACTTGTTTTCAACGCGAATTTGATGAAGCCTATCAGACATTGAAGTCACTTTGTCAGAGCTTGTGTAGAAACAGTGTAAAATTAAGCGAAAAGAACGCCGCGTTTATTAAAGTGAAACAGCAAATTCGCGAAATCACATCGCAGTTGTTAGAACAGAACAACCCTTCTGCGGTTAGCCATCCGAGGTGGACGTTTCTGCATGAGGTACGAAGATAATTTTCACTTATTAACTCGCGCATTGTACGTGAGTCTGTCTGTTTACGACTATTTCTGGTGTGCTAGCTGTCAACTGTTCGATTGAAATATCACTTGTTTCTTGCGTGTGGAATCTTATATTTTCCAACATGGTTAACACTATATGCAGACATTTATTTTTAAGTGAAAAGGTAACAAGACTGATGAACTTGTAAAGTATCTACTAACAAAACTTAACTGGCACATTGTAAATAACCTTCAAAAATATTGGCTGAACTATGCTTCATAGAGATTTATAGCTGACGATTCACAGTTAAACATAATTCAATCTTTGTCAAATTCATTAAAACAATGAAACGGAGAACATCGATTTCAAATTTAGATCCAACATCCACCGCTTGTCTGTGTAGTGCAAAAATCAAACATTTTTTGACCTGATCAAATGTCGGGAACATAGTTTATTTTCAGTGCTACATTACAAAAACAAGCGATCTAAAGATGATGCCAACCTCATCATTAACAAATTACAAGGCTCGTTCGACATGCGTAAGCCTATTTGAACAAGCGAAACTGGAAAGATAATATACAATTTAAACGAAAATTGGTTGCGCGGTTTGCGATGACTAACACTACAATCAAGGTTGCGATCTTCATATAAACACCTGGCCCTATGTGTACATTTATTTATCAGTATAAACTTGCCATTGCATCGTGTAGAAAAGACAATTCATCAAATAGACCTGTTACGTCCTTATTGGTATTTCAGTGAATAGAGCACTAGATTCCGAATAATATGTGTCCAGGTTCGAGCCCTGTCAGTACTTGTTGAGTTCCAAATAAGGACGAAACCAGTCCACTGGATGAATAACCTTTTCAACACTATTCAAAAATTAGTTTATACAGCCAAATGTGTGTACATAATGTGTTAGGTGTTTATATCAAGATCGCAACCTTGATTATAGTAAGATAATATACGTTTTAAAACTGTAGCATTAAAACAACAGAGTTTAAACTTTAACTTATTAAACAGTCAACTACACGCGATACGATCGCGAGTCAAACGCAAGCTTGTCATTCCAATGAAAATAATAATGAATGATACTTTTTCAGCAGTAGAAGTGCAGTGAATAATAGCTTCACTTACGAGAAAACGAATACGTGCTCAGGATATTGGTAACACCAAGGGTAACAAAATAATTCATCATAAAAACCTTAATCAGGTTTATTCTGGTTTACCAGTCTGATGTTTTGTTAATATCAATATCATTTGATTATTTTAACTTTCTTAATCAAAGCGATTTTTCATCCTTGGCAGTTTCTAATTTGTTTTTATTTACTTGGCACGGTTAAATGTATGTTCACAATGGCGAAAATCGTTCTGTTGATTTATCTACATATTGATACTCCAAAGAACAATACCAGAGACGTTGGCTGTCTTCATTGATGTAATTTTGTTGATATTTTTCTTTACGTCATTCTATGTCCTCACTATTTATACAATTAAATAGTTTGTGCCTTACTTTAAAATGATCATAGACAGCACGTTGTCACTTGTACCGTCCAATTTTTCCAAATTCCTCGTCCAAATATATAGTAGGTAAAGAGCGTAATACCGGATCCTTATGATGATTCGCCTGTAAGCCCGAAACCAATGTGAACGAGATTATATTTTCCACTCATTTTGTCTTTGGTTTATCCATCTGGTCGTAATTAAACTAATTTGTTACTAGATGCGCAACACCTAATGCATAATTGTATTATATATATATATATATATATATATCTGTTCTCCGCAAAAAAACAGTATCTAACACGTTTTCACGCTTTAGATATAGGGAAGAATGCGTTTTAATGCGAAACTCCTGATGTAATATCTTCATATAAACTTTAATTGTTAGCACCGTGCACGCAAAAATGTTTGTTTTATTAAATAAATGTTCATTTCAGTACCACTTCCTCATGTAGTGAGGTGTCCCTTCATTAATGACATATTGTGCATGGCTAGTTAGAACTTTGGATCTAACGGGATACCATATAAGCTCCACTCATAGAAAAGGCTAGCCAAGGCACAGTAGTTAGTATAAAATTGAAAATACTGTGTTTTGTACTGCAAAACCAGATTCCGAAGCAGACGCACCCAGGTTCGATGTGTTTCCGCGGCAAATTGTGGACAGTACGCGATGAGTTTCCAATGCGAGCGAAACCAGTCTACTGGCTGAACTGCCTTTTCGTCACTATACAATTGTTAGTTTAAATTGAGAAATGTATGCACCTAATGTGCGAGGTGTTTATATAAATTTTTGACACTTAAATTTTCAATGGCTGTAGGATTTTTTATTCTACCGCCAGTTTTTGCTGTTTGGTGTCAATAATTTACATTATTGTCAGCATTATTTAAATCAAGTATGCGAGCTTGAAGTAAACACCAATCCCATTGTATTTAACCAGTCGTCGAACAACATAACAAAACTACCGCCAGTATATATATATATATATATATATATATATATATATATATATATATATATATATATATATAGCTCGAAAACACCCATAGGCTCTGGTTTATGCGGTTGACACGTCATTTTATAATATGCCAGTGTACTTATTTTTAACAGTTTATAATATTTGAGAACTTTTTTGTTTTTTAAAGTTGACCGCGCAATTAGCAGGCTTTGTGAAGATATTTTTATGTATAATCATTTATTCGTTATTAGACTTTTCTGAAGAAGCTTCATGAAATCTACATTCAAGTCGACTCGTCACTTGGAATGAAGGTAGAGCATGATAATTCAGTTTGGATGAACGAAGCTATACTAGGAATTATGATCAACACACCGACGGTAAAACCGCCGAACTTCAATTGTTGTGGTCCAATGGATTTTTTCTTGAGACGGGCCTCATTGTTAACATTCAAGCTATCTTTTGTAGACGCGTTGGGCCTAATTCAGAGGCTGTTAACACAGCGTATTAGCACATACACATCGAGTGTCGACATTTATCATGAGAGCTGTTTAATGCCTTTTGAGAGACTCTCAACCGACTCATCTACTTTTATGGAAGGGCAATTCGTTTTAACACCGAAAAGTTCTACTGCTACACGGATCTCCTACCACCTTGAAAAAGCTGAAAGTCTAATTGCCTGGTTCACTGAACATTTACCTTGTTTGGCTGCATTCGCCGGGCCACAAGCCAAGGATAAGACAAAGCACTTACTGAGTATGCACATTAATGTTGTTTTCGAAGAAACTTCAGAGTCAGACATGTCAATAACTGACGTATGTACAGTAAGTTGTTCATATATTATTTTCAAATGGCCAGACGTACTGTCGTTGGTCAGTTCTATTTTTGATTTTCTTAATAACATATACACTTTAACTTACTTTGTGTTACTATATGTTTGCATATAAATGGAATCTTTACTAAAATTACTTATCCTAAAGCTGCTACTATGTCAGCGATATATAATATAGAATATAATAGCACTAAATATGCTAAAACTAATATTAATTCGTCTACTAACATTTCTAATACAACTTTTGCTACTAATATTAATACTTCACTACTAAACGGCTTCTATCTCACTCAACGCGACAACTACCACAATTTCTACTACTACTACTAATAATAATACATATATTACTATTGATACTACTAATAGATGTATTAGTACTAATATTGATTATACTAATACTAATACTACTATTACTACTAATAATACTAGTACTGCAACTAACAAGCCTACTATTATTATTACTACCATTAATAAAAATAATAATACAACTTCCAAAAACTAATATTCCTTATGTTAATACTAATATTACAATCAATAGTACCTCTACTAGTGAGAATACTGTTGATGTTACAACTGCTACTACTATAAATACTAATATTAATAATAAATTTTATTTTTATTAATATTATTATTAGTATTTTTGATATTCTTATAATCCATAATTAGGCCGCTACTAAAACTACAATAACTGAATATATTAATAAGATTAATAATAATAATTACTATTGTTTTTATTATTTTTAGTTTTAATAGTAGCATTCCAAGTCCCGTGCAATACTGTGCTGAGTTACGTTTCCACTTTTTTTCAGCATTTTGTAGTTGTAAAATTAGCTGAAAAAAATTTTGAGTTGCTTTTTTTAGAAAATTAATTTTTGTTATATTTTATCATGTATATAAAAGATATAATTTGCTTCTCGTTACTCTATATAACTCATATTAATTTACTTATTTTTCATGTTGTTTCAGCTTTTTAGTCAGCAGCAAATGCTGCAACTTCATACGAAGGCCGTGGTGTCTCTTTTACCTGTGGTCTCGGAAAGTCAACTTATCCCAGATGATTACTTAAATTTATGTGAGCTGTCAAGCGGTTCCTCCTGGGACACTGAAATGCGTGAGTTTAAAAGTGTAGACCAGATATCAAACGCGAATATCGACAGTCAACGTGAGAACCCCGCAGAAGAATTTGTCAACAGGTCAGTGGTGTTACAAAGACTTTGATATCAATTTTAGTTTCTCGCCTAATAGAGGAAGATATGATAGTGTAGGCATTAAGAAATTTTGAAAATTTAAAAAATAAGCAACAAAACACTAGGAAGTGCAATTACATACATAACTTGCATTACACTTTATGTGTATGAGTATATGTGCTATGCCATTATACTAGCGAATTTGTTTAAAGTCCTAGCTTATATCATCCATTTTCTGTAACCATGGAAAATATACTTAAAAGTAAAGGCGGAACTTATTTTAGGACGAATAAACAACGCGTTAGCGCCTTTTGCATCATAGAATTGGTTCTAATTTATGTTGAACTATTTATTATAATTTTTTATTGCAACAAAATAGCCATAAATATTTTTGAAGCCATTAACTGACAACGGGGTGTCTGGTTGACTATCTGAAATACTCCTGACATTGTAACGGTTCGGCTCGTTGACATGCAATGCATTTTAACTTGAACATTTAGATCGTGGCGTTATTCCTATTAATGAGTATTGTTATATCACTCAGGGAAAAACCACTTCTGTCTTACAACAAAAGGTTAAATCCGTTTTCGTTGTTTAACTGGTTAAATATAATGAGATTGATGCCTAGTTCAAACACGAAATCTTTATTTGGAAACTTTTCGTCACCTACGGTGCAATCAATGGTTGCTTGGAAAAATAATTTTGTCGGCGCTAATGCTCAAGGATTTATTACGGTCTCGCTCTTTGATATTTGTTATGCAATTGTATAATTCCTGTCTCCATTGCTGTTTAAGAATAATTGATTGCGTGGGTGGTGGTAATAATTCTTTAAATCAAGTTTGCGAGCTTGAAGTTAACACTAATCCCATTGTATTTAACCAGTCGCCGAACAACATAACAAATGTTTTGATGTACATTTAGGCGGATATTCGTCAGTCCCCTAAGCAAGACTAGCTTCATCAACTGCCCGTACAATGTAGCACATCGAAGACCAGAAACTTCCGAACAACACTACGTTTATGCCTAATGAATTTAAATAATGCATACGATATCAATTAACTTGACTTTGTTGGTTAGAGTCTGCTACACAACCAATAATGTAAATATGAACGTCGAGTTTGCATTAGTAATAAAATTAGTAATGACATAAATTCAGCACTCCTCGAAATTTACCGTTATCTCTCTGATTTTCACTCCTTCAGTCGCTGTTAGTTGCTGTCATTTCTCTTTTTTGTATTAATAAAGTCGCCCTCTGCTTTGTTCAACGTTTAATGGAAATATGAAAAAGAACATTTTGTTTTTCCACGATTTTCCTCGCTTTCTTTCCTAACCCACCATGCATCGAAAAACTAATAAATGGAAACGATACAGTGTGACCGCATATGTAATAACTAGTGGACTTCCGAGTTGAGTCAATAATGTGCGAAATACTGTATTTACTGAATGAAGTTTGCGATTTTGATATAAACAACAGCTCCATTATTTACATATATTTGTCAGTATAGAATAAGCATTATATATATATATATATATATATATATATACTATATATATTGTACATGTGTTTATATGATGATCGCGAACTTGATTTAATAACTTATCACCGCCCACGCAACCAATGTTCGTTTAAATAATGTATTTCTTAGTTTTCATTCTTTTACATTACGTTGCCAACCTCTAGCATTGTAGAGGCGCTCCGATCGTGTTGTAGCAGTCTTACCGAAATAGCCGGTGCCAGGAGTTTGCTCAAACGGGTTCTGCTTCTGGAAGGCCTCACGAATGGTGTGAACAGCATCGTGAACGATCTGTAAGTCTTTTATTTTGCACTTCTATGAAATTTAACACGTAAAAATTCAATATCTAACAGTTAAATGCTGTCTGTTGCGCAGAGCTAATATATATGCAAGTATGTATTAGGTATATATATATATATATATATATATATATATATATATATATATATATATATAATATATAAATTTAGACTCAAACCGATAACCAAAAAACCAAGCATGTATTATGTTATGCGAACCTAGTAACAAATTAGTTCAGTTGTGACCAGAAGGATAAACCAAAGACAGCATAAATGGAAGATACAATCTCGTGTACATTTGTTTCGTGCTTACTGGCGACTCATCAGTAGGAACCGGTATTACGCTCTTTATCCACTATATATTTGGGTGAGGAATGTGGGAAAATAGGAAATTTTAACGTCCTATTATTCCACATTCTTCGACCAAATATATAGTGGTTAAAGGGCGTAATACCGGCTCCTACTGATGAGTCGCCAGTAAGCACGAAACGAATGTACATGAGATTATACTTTCCGTTCATTCTGCCTTTGGTTTATCCTTCTGGTCACAACTGAAGTAAAAATTCAGTTTCAGTATAATGAAGACCAAAGAAGACATAGCAAAATTAATCTTCTTTGTCTGTATAGAACAGAGAGCACTTTTGAAAATTGTTATAGTCAAAGTTTTGTTTTATTCAAGTTTTTCGTAAACGGCGGCACAACATTAGCATTTTCATCGATTATGGGAAATAAAGCCATAGATGGAACATAACACATGTGTAACATTGAGTTAAACCATTTTTGTATCATTAATGCTAATAGTGAAATATTTTTTGTGCTATAGTACATTATTATACAACACAGGATAAATGTGGCCTTTATATGTTTACCAGATCTCAACTCTAATGTAGTATATGATACTTCGTACAATAAATTTAGATAATATAGCAAGCTTCAGTTAGATTAATTGTATACATTAAAAAAAGCACAAGAAGTGAACAATTTACACGAAGAGACACATGTATAGCCAGATAAATAAACTCACCCATCTGTTTTACGTTAGTGTAAACACTTATGTGTGTTTAACCCAGGAGAGTTAATTTTACAACTGACTTCTTCCGCAGTACGCAGTTCGGTTTTTGTTTATCGCGTTGAAAAGCAGATGGAATTCCGTCTGATTTGGACGTATTCTCTTCTTTGCCAACTGTTTTTAGTTTACCATGTTCTTGGATTAGATTTTTTGGTAATTAGAAACGCATTGAGCAACTATTGCAGCGTATAAATAAAAAAAATTGGATTACAAAAAGTAGCCTCTTTGTATCAACAATTCGCAAATTCACTGTTTTCAGATCGCAGCATTAATATTACGAATGGCACGTCTTCTTCAGTAGGTACATTTAAACATACAGTCCTTTTGAACGGCTATTTCGAATTTTAATGAAACTGATAGTATCGTATTTAGTTTTGTATCAATTAAACCTATTTGTACACACACCTAAAGAATTTATGATCTGCTGAAGATACACAGGGTGGTTAGAACACTCAATTTACTGCTACTAAGAACAATTATGCTACTGAGTAATATTCTTTTGCCCAAACTGGAGGCGCATTACAAAATCTCGCAGCCGACAAATGATTGAAATGTCAGCGCACTGTATTCGATGTATGTATGTATTTGTGTATATATGTGTGTAATTATGTGTGTATGTATTTATGTATGTATGTATGTATTCATTTATGTATGCATGTATGTATGCATTTATGAATGTATTTATGTATGTATGTATGTATGTATGAATGTGTGTATGTATGTATTTATGTATGCATGTATGTGTGTATGTATGTATGCTTTCTTTTATGAATCTATGAGTGCATTCACGCATGTATGCAAGTAGACAGGCGTTTATATATATTGTGCTGTATGTGGGTTTGTATATGCATATGCTTGTGCAATAGTATATGTTTCTATCTCGGTATGCATACCTGTATGTATGAATTTATGTATGCAGTCTATATGTATGAATGTATGACGGTCTGTTTGTAAGTGTGTATATATGTTTGCCTGTACATGTCTTCACATTTCTAAATCTCTGTTCCTGTCTATGTCATACTCTTGTATTTTTATTTTCAACATTTCTGATTGCATTAAATCATCCAAATTCGTGCTTGTCATGATGTGGCCAAGGAAATAATTCATTTGATGAGATTTTAGATGCACAAAGCAAAGTAGGACACGTTATTATGATATGAATAATACCTAATGTATACGTGACAAATCACTGAGTTAAGTATTCTCGACTTTTGTTGACTTTTTAATTTTTGTTTTCCCTATCTCATGGTCTTAATTTTTGCTATCCAATTTATACTCAATAATCAGCGTTACACATTCCCGAGAAGTTCAGCGCTTACGTGCACAACTTGATGTTTCTCTGAGCCTTTTGTGCAATCAAAATTTGACATACCTAACACGTGTTATTGAAGTTATGGAGGTGCAAATAAGCAAACTGGAGGCTACTACGAGGCGCACATCATCGGTGTTCCCTTGCCGTGATCATTGTAGAAATAACGAAGACGCACGTGTGTATGATCAGAGAGAACAGCTAACTTCACCAGAATGTGGCCTAGCCATGGAGAGCAAATCGTCTGATAAAACGCCTATGAATAAGGCAATAGAAGTAAGGCCAACTGGACGAACACTTAATTTTAATCAATGTTGCGATTTTGATATGCACACCTAATACGTTAGGTACTTACATTTTGCAGTATAAAATAAGTATTTTATAGTGTAGCAGAGGCAATTCATCCAGTGGACCGGTTTCGTCCTTATTGGAAACGCAACACGTACTGTCCAGTATTTTCGCGGACAGGGTTCGAACCTGGACACGTCTGCTTCGGAATCTGGACGAGTAATGTTAAATTTCGATATGCGGAAGTTATTGCTTCAGTAAATATTCAAGCATAATTGATCTAGTCAAGACAATGGTAAATTTAGGAAAAATCGGACACAACATTAATGTGGCTTACCTATGCGTAACAGACACGTCATTGTTATAGGTGCACGTGTCATTAACAGCTATCATTTGTACTGCTACCAATAGTGATATATAATTATTCTTTTATGAAATTCAAATTAACATTTCACTGGGAAAAGAAAAAAAAACAATAATTTTTTACAGACAAATAATAATTATTTTGCATGATCTTCTTAAGTATGAAAAAATAAATATAATTGCATACTTCTATAAACAATGGAGGAACGTCCAATTTTTTATACGTATCATATCAGTTTCACTTCATTGTCAACGCCGCCACGTTTTGTTTCTGCTGACATTAAACCAGCTGCTGTTTGTTCCTCATCATCAGAGCAAGATGAGAAATTCGTAGGTGTCTTAACTGCAATGTCTACAAAAATACATGTGAAGTTTTTCTTAATAATAGCACGTAGTGTTTGACGTGTTTAACACATGCGTTTTAGAGCGCGTGTTTAACTTATTCCAAATCAACTTCGCGAAGCTGAGATAATCACCAATCCTATTTAATTTCCAGAGCCGCACAATATAGCCGCCAACCATCAGTCGAGTGTACTGGCGTATTTCGACTTTCCATGCATAGTTTTGATAAACATGCTTTCACTACTAGCATTCTGTCATAAATCGGATTAGATTGGAATCTCAACAGCACAGTTTGAATGCAGTCACAATCTCATCAATTATGCGGCTTTCGCTACCCTAATAGCGTTAATCAATGGAGCTATAGCTCATTAAGCAAACGATTATGACAGCTCCTTAATTTGGAATGAGAAATATAAATAATCGGCAATCCTGGATTTAGATCAGTTGTAAAACAGAATTACGTGTAAGTGACGTTCGTGTATCTGACGTTCGTCTTGTTATGCGTTTACTTTTTATTATCCGGTAGTGGTTTGTCAATTGTCTTCTATTGCTCTCTGTTCACATTTTTTCCAATTTGAAATTTTCCAAATGTACACATTCGTTGGATAACTGTAAGGTGTATAGAAAAGTAACGACTTAAACTTACAAATTTCTTCTATATTTCTTTTTAAAAATGGGTTTGGCAATATGAATAGTGCTGTGCCTCAAATTTAAACACTTTGCCGGCATCACTTGACTTGCAGTGCGGACAATCATGGCACCACATATAAGATACGCCATGTTTTGTGAACCTGACATTTTAGATGTGCAGCTTACTTCACCATATTAAAACTTGTGCGTGAATGTGAAAGCAAGGTATTGCCTTTTCTGAATTATACAATGCTTAGTTTGTACGGACAAATGTGTGCATACAATGGGATTGGTACTTATATCAGATCGCAACCTTGATTTAAAAAAATAACGTGAAAGCTTGCCGGACATTAAATTTAATTTTCTTTTGTGTGCGGCTTGTTTTATATACGCATTTAGTGATTTCACACGGTTTAATCTATTGACAAATTCTAGATCAAGTTAGACATATCGCGAGACAAAGATACGAATTGAAACAGCACATACACCTTTGCATTAGACTAACTGAAATAAAAATAAGAAAGATATTCGAAAATATGGAAAGCGATTTAACGATGGGTCATTACGAGGACGTTACTGCGATTGTTTTACATTATAAAATGTTTTTACCGATGAATCCTGTCTGTCGAAACTTTTAACTAGACCATGTGTTATGAAAATAGTAAAAGAGCCTAATTTAAAAATTTATGAATTTTTTTCTTGTCATATTAATTTGCGCATGACATTATGCGTACCAATCTCATTTGGCGTAGTTTGTACTATTGTTAAAATTCGCAAAACCTGAAAACATTTGAAAACCGGCTTGCGGTATTTTTCTTGAATCTATATAATTATTAGATAAATAGCTGTGCTAATTCACAACTATTTCACAATCTCGGCGAATTGTATGAATATAGGTATTTCTCACCAGGTACTTGCAACAATGAACAGTAGTTTTAAGCATTTTATTAGTTCTAATTTTGTGGTTTTACTCTTTCAGCTGACTGAATCAGTCAGTAATGTTGCATTCCAACTTTACACAGCCAAACACCTTTATTAGTTACAATTTAACAATAATTGATTGAGCGGGTGGTGGTAAGAATTCTTTAAATCAAGTTTGTGAGCTTGAGGTAAACACCAATCCCATTGTATTTAACCAGTTGTCGAACAACAAAACAAAACTACCAACAGCCGCAACGCACTGAAGTGTTTCGACCTTCCATGATCATCATCAGAGTACGACGGCAAACTGACTATCGTGGATCAAACTGCATTGAATATATATGGAAATCAAATTTGTATATGCGGCTCTCACCTCTAGCAGTCTCGCATACATTGAACTTGACTGGAAATGTCGGCTGCACAATTTCTATGCAGTCACGAACATTAAATGTTTGTAGCTTTCGCCACATTATCTGAAAATTTGGCGATAGGCCTAAATAAAATGATAATTTAATGTGTTATCAGATGCGTAAAGTTGAATTTAAAAACTATGAATATACCTTTTTCAGTTCATCTGAATCCAAATATCAACTTAAAATTTAAACACTTTTTCTGTTTATTGTTTAGCGTTGCACAAGACGCATAAAAGAAATTGAAATCTACCTACAAAGATCAAGAGAAATAGCATATTTTATGCATTTTCTTGATAAGAATTTTTCGCGCGTTTCTGCATGGGATCTTTCATCCTACGACATCGATTCAAACGCTAACTCTTCAGCGGACAACATGAGCATCGATCGTCAGCATGAAAAGGAAAACCACACTAGTCTCATATATGATAATACAAACAAGTCAGATAATCGGAGAAATGACTCGATGGTGTTGAGCGAAAATCTATCCGATAGGATCGATAAAGCCCTTCAAAATCTTATCAACGCCGACGAAGCGAACATGCCATTGGCAAGTTGCGATATCTAGATATTTTATTTCATTATATTTCTACCTGTGAAGTTTTAAATTACCGTTGAATGGCTGTGTGCTTTTACTTCTTCTTAATTCAAATATAACAAATCTGCGTTGCTAGTTACTGATGTGTTCCTTCTTGGCATCGTGCACAGAATTATCGATTGAATTTGGGATTCATAATTTATTATCTTCATTATATTATAGACTAATGCATGTGGACAATTGATAGTAAAAAAATCTGCGACTGGAGCTCGAACCATAGCCCATTTGTCTCAGAGTCTTGATGTCTATTTACTTCATCATTACAGCCGCGCACTACATACTGCATCTAGTTATTTACCAACTTACGCTTTTTCGTCAGCCATTCAAATAGATCCTAATCGGCTTCGCCTCCGGCATAAACCTTCGACCGGCCAACACCTAACAGTTATTATCCAACGTGCTACATACTAGTTAAATAATGTTTGTTGCGGAGAACTATATATATATATATATATATATATATATATATATATATATATATATATATATATATGTATGTATTAGATATTGCGAACCTAGTAACAAATTAGTTCAGTTGTGACAAAAGGATAAACCAAAGGCAACATGAACGGAAAGTATAATCTCATGCATATTCATTTCGTGCTTACTTGCGACTCATCAGTAGGAGCCGGCATATTTCCCTTTAACCACTATAAATTTGGGTGATGAATGTGGGATAATAGGACAGTACAATCTCCTAGACGAATGTGTAAACCTATAGTACTACTTAGGCAAGTCGTATTGAAGAACATTATTATGCCAGGCTATTTATTTTATTTCTGTTGCCAGCACAATCGTAGCATTTTACACGATAGTGAATTCAACTTATCAAATAGGATAGCTAGTTGAAACTTTAAGTCGAATGTGTTGTCGAATAGAATCCACCTAAAGGAAAGACTGACAATATGACATGACTAGTCAAACAAGCGAAAGCTGCATTTGCTGCACAGCTTGGGTGGCGTAGTAGAGGAGTTTCAAGAATTAAGCAAATGTGCTTTTGTATGAGTCGCGTCTGCGATAATTCTGGCAAGTGTTTAGTATGTAACTGTGGATTGGAAGCGATGCTAAATGGGATTCACCAAAGTGAAACCCTGATCGAAAAGCAGAAGCTGATATATAGATTAAAATTGCATGTAGTGCGAGGTTTATGCCGTGTAGTACATGTATTATTAAACTTTGAAACAAATTCTCCTTGGTTCGGACCCTGGTCGCGGCAATTCCTCCAGTTACTTGAAGAGTTCCAAATAGAGACGACATCGGTCTATGTGATGAAATGAATTTGCTAAATAATGTTATAGCTAGTTTATACTGGCACGTATAGAATAAAAAATTTTGCCATTTTACTTCATTTCACCATCACTTCTTTAGGTCACAGGCGTTCTGATCTGTAATGAAATTTGGGAGATGTATAGTTGGAAAATGAATTCGAAAACTTTTACGTTGACAGCCTACGTATAATAAATTTATGTCTTTAAACGTTAATTCAATTTCACTAACCCAGGGGGCATGGTTTTGTTTCCTTTACTAGCCGATTACAGATGTCTAGTTAGAACGTTGTGTCCACAGCGATGCTAAATTGGATCCACGTAAACGAAATAATTCACAATAGGCAAAACTTGGTATACATATATATATATATATATATATATATATATATATATATATATATATATATATCCTTTTGAAATACGAGCTTTAATAAAATTCATTGTACCCTTCCTGTGTGAAAAATTTTTTATCAGATCTAAGATACGTTTCTTTCGCATATTCTTCTCAAATATCTACTAATGAACGTATCTCTATATATAAATTGGAAAGCAAAATAATATAGAAATTTATGAACATAGAGAGAGTGTGAAAAATGGAAACCAATCAATTGCGTGCGTCACATCCAGTTTAAGCTCAATGC
This sequence comes from Eudiplozoon nipponicum, assembly GCA_029291075.1. Classification (NCBI taxonomy): domain Eukaryota; kingdom Metazoa; phylum Platyhelminthes; class Monogenea; order Mazocraeidea; family Diplozoidae; genus Eudiplozoon; species Eudiplozoon nipponicum. The sequence goes on from JAQBSW010002790.1 coordinate 42,210, forward strand.
TTGTTCGTGCTTCTTCTACTTGGATAAACAAATTACAGCCGGATTTATGCAAGCAGAAGAAGCACGTACAAGCATTGAATTTGAACTGGATGCAACGCACTAAATTGATTGGTTTCCGTTTTTCACACTCTCTCTATGTTCACATATTTCTATCTTGTTTTGCTTTCCAATTTATATATAAAGATATGTTCATTAGTGGATATTTGAGAAGACAATGCGAAGGAAGCGTTTCTTATATCTGATAAAATTTCTTTTTCTTTTGCACACAGGAAGGTACAATGAATATATATATATATAGTATATATATATATATATATATATATATATATATATATATTTATGTATGAGTCCATGCCGCTTTAATTAACACAGTATTCTATAATTAGGAACAACACAAATAACCAGTGGATAAAGGCCATTTATTTCGTGAATACTAAACATCTCTTATACAATCATACATATTTATACATTTTGGGTTGTCAATTGGTTATGTTATTGGTGACAAATCTGACTCGTTTTTGCTGCTGTTTCTGGTTTTGACTAGTAGGTGAGTGTGTATGCGTTGGTGTTTGTGTTGTGTATGCGTGTTTGCATGTGAAGGTCATTCTCGCAGTATTGCGAAGTGATGTCTGAGATCTTGTCATGATTGTTTTGATAACTTGAGAGTTAGCCCTTTGTGCGAATTGTTCACTGTTATCTATACAAGTGCTATTTTTCCCAGTATAGTTGATCGTTTCACCCCGCTGCGCAAGGGTGCTATTTTCGCGTGGTAACAACGCCAGTGTTGATTGCAGTGTTAAACGCTCACATTGTTTGGAGACTTCTGTCATCGTATGCGCCTCTGTTATCTCAACCTCACCTTGTTGCCAATCCGATTGTACGTTTGTTGATTCTAGTCGAGGGCCTGTTGGTTCTTGGCTGGATACTAGTAGATTGTTGTTGAATTTTGTTATCCTTGGCCAGTCGATAAGGATATCATGTTGATGAAACTTTTGAATATTAAGGTCAGGTGCTTGTTGTTTTATGTAAAGCGCTTCGTAGATAAAAAGTAATTTTTCAGATTTTGCTTTATGTAGAATTGTGAAATTGGTCGAATTGACAGGGTGCCCCGTTGCCAATATATGATCGGAAATAGCTGATTTTCCTGACGGTGGCAAGCCTTTGTTAATCAATTTCTGTGGCAAATGTTGCTGGATTCTGCTTATCAATTGCTTCTTCGTACGTCCGATATATGTGCTACCGCACATACATGACTGGCCAAGGATAACAAAATTCAACAACAATCTACTAGTATCCAGCCAAGAACCAACAGGCCCTCGACTAGAATCAACAAACGTACAATCGGATTGGCAACAAGGTGAGGTTGAGATAACAGAGGCGCATACGATGACAGAAGTCTCCAAACAGTGTGAGCGTTTAACACGACAATCAACATTAGCGTTGTTACCAAGCGAAAATAGCACCCTTGCGCAGCGGGGTGAAACGATTAACTATACTGGGAAAAATAGCACTTGTATAGATAACAGTGAACAATTTGCACAAAGGGCTAACTCTCAAGTTATCAAAACAATCATGACAAGATCTCAGACATCACTTCGCAATACTGCGAGAATGACCTTTACATGCAAACACACATACACAACACAAACACAAACGCATACACACTCACCTACTAGTCAAAACCAGAAACAGCAGTAATAACGAGTCAGATTTGTCACCAATAACATAACCAATTGACAACCCAAAATGTATAAATATGTATGATTGTATAAGAGATGTTTAGTATTCACGAAATAAATGGCCTTTATCCACTTTGTTATTTGTGTTGTTTTCCTAATTATAAGAATATATATATATATATATATATATATATATATATATATATATATATATATATATATATATATATATATATATATATATATATATATTTATTTAAAAATTGCGTGTGGTGCGTCGAATGAGTGGCACGGTGGACGAGCTGCAAGATTGAAACAAATTGGCCCTTCTTCGGGTCGCGGCCGCGGTGGTACTAGAACAAATATCTAATAAGGACAAAGGCGGTCTTCTTACCGAATTGAGTTCACTATCTTATTATTTTTTTATATTTCATACTACGTTTGAACACATTTAACGATGCTGTTTGTTGAAAAATTGTTTCTAATATACGAAACATTTATTCCCAGATATGAAATGAAAACTTGCATTTTATTTTTGTATTGAAGCGCCTTCACACCTTTTCATCAACTGCTTTTTCTGGGGTAATAGAATAAATGTTTCCTTTTGTTTGAATTGAAAAACCTGCTTTCATGAAATGCACACAAAAGATTATACATTTTAATCCATTAAGGCCAGATAGAATAAATGTATCAAAGCACAATTTCGCATTGTGTTTCGAAAGCCTGAAGTGTGTGTCAACACAGTGGATTTCTGTATGGGACAAATTTAACCAAATTTGATAATTACTCTTTCTGAATACTGGCCTCGACTGATTCGACAGTAAGCACGAAACGCATGTGCGCAGGAGATAATGCCATGTGTTCATGCTAACTTTGGTGTATAATTCTAGTTTAAGTTGCAGAAATATTGGTGACTCTCCGCAAGTTGTGTTCACGGGTTGATGCTTTTCCCTATCAGTTTCGCGAAGATCCGATTGATACCCATTTCCAAATACGATTCGATTGCGTCTTAGATTTGGTTGGGTACTGATTCGTTCCTTTCTTCTGAAGACTTCAACATCGTTCATACTAAACATAGTAAATGAGGTTCGATCTAATCTTCGTTGGCTGACAACGTTTCGGAACAGAATTTCTTGTTCTACCAGAAGGCCAATTTTCACCAGTATACGCAGCACAATACTCACAATAGCAGATTTAAGCAAATGTGATGACCTCGTTCCGAAATCGTTCTATTTATATTTTATTTATTTTTTTCACTCACCAATGGTTTTAAACAAAGAATTTGTCTCAGGGACTAAACAATATATATGCATATGCATGGAGCACATGAAAACACTCACTCAACAACTATATATATATATATATATATATATATATATATATATATATATATATATATATATATATATATATATATATATATATATATTCTGGTGAAATTCTAGCTTTAATAAAAATCAATCAGTTGCGTGCATCACCTCCAGTTTTACCTCAATGCCTTAACATGCTTTTATGCAAGCAGAAAAAACATGTTCAGGCATTGAGCTTAAACTGGAGGTGACGCACGCAATTGATTGGTTTCCCTCTGTTATAATACGCTCTCTATTTTTCATATTTTTATCCTATTTTGCCTTGCAATTTATATACAAAGGTATGTTCATTAGTAGATACTTGAGGAGACAATGAGAAAGAAGCTTTTCTTGCATCTGGTAGAATTTTTGTTTTTGCACATAGGAAGGGTACAATGAATATATATATATATATATATATATATATATATATATATATATATATATATATATATATACGCAATTGGCAAATCAACCTTTAATCAAATTCCCGGCATACATCATTTCATGTAGTGTGCAGAATGTTGTAGGGGCGAGAGGAAGTATAGAACATGTGTGTTATAACTGTAATGTAACGATGTCTCTCTTCTCTACAACATTCTGCACACTATATGAGATTATGTACACCGGGAATTTGAAATAGCGCCAATTATACACAGTTAAAGGTTTCTCTGTCAATTGCAGTATATATATATATATATATATATATATATATAATATATATAGACAGATATAGATGTTGAGTGAGTATTTCCATGTGCTCCATGCATGTACTTATATTTTGTTTTGTTACTGAGACAAATTCTTTGTTTAAAAGCATTCGTGAGTCAAAAAAATAACTAAATTTGCTTAAATCTGCTATTGTGAGTATTTTTCTGTGTATAAATCTGATGAGTCGCCAGTAAGCACGAAACGAATGTGCATGAGATTATACTTTTCGTTCATGCTGTCTTTGGTTTATCCTTCTGGTCACAACTGAACTAATTTGTTACTAGGTTCGCAAAACCTAATACATACCTGCATATATATTAGTTCTTCGCAACAAACAGTATTTGACTGTAATATATTGAATTGAATGATGTCATGCTTACCGCGAAATGTGATAACTGATATCGATGAAGGCCAGAGTGTATGGTTTAACTGGAGTAACAGGTGTTCGGAAATTGTTGTAATTCTCAATTTGGGTGAACTTTAGCATAAATTTATATCCATCAGGTTGGTATCATGTACCGATTCGGAAACCATAGTGTTAGTATCCGGTACTCATCGATTTCAAAAAAGGTATCAGTTACTAACACAATGGCCATAGTGTTAGTATCCTTTACAGACTCGGTATACATATTATATAGTGTGAGTTAGCATTGAAGTCGTATTGTCGTTGACTTCAGATTATGTTAGCTTCACTATTACAGGTTTACACATTCGTCTAGGAGATTGTACCGTCCTATTATTCCACATTCTTCTACCAAATATATAGTGGTTAAAGGACGTAATACCAGCTCCTACTGTTGAGTCGCCAGTAAGCACGAAACGAATGTTCATGAGATTATACTTTTCGTTCATGCTGTCTTTGGTTTATCCTTCTGGTCACAACTGAACTAATTTGTTACTAGGTTCGCAAAACCTAATACATACCTGTATAAATCTGATTATTGGCCTGATGATGGAACAGGAAATTCTGTTCCGAAACCTTGTCATTTCCTGTGGTTAGTATGAACGATGTTGGAGCCTTCGGAAGAAAGAGACGAATCCGCACCCAGCCAAAACTAAGACGAAATCGATGCGTACATAGAGATGAGGATGAATCGGATCTTCGCGAAACTGATAGTGCAAAGCGACAACCCGCGCATGCAACTCGTGGAGAGTCAAAATATGAAGCTCGCACTGCGCAACAACTATTAAAAACGTATTCGAAAAAAAATTGTTGCTAATTAAATAAAAACTCGGAGATACCATAAAAATAGCTGCCCAAAAGTGATGAACCGACCGGCGGAATGGAACGTACATATTTACTGAGTTTAACGGAAAAAAAACGCAAATTTATCCATGACTTATCTGCACACGTGTTAATGAGAATAATGCTTCTGTGCTAGTAAAGTAAGTAAGGCACATTTTGTCCAATGTCCACGCCACGTCTGTGTTCAAAGTGATAACTTTATCAATGATGAAACTTCGGGCGCAGTCAACACGGCACTTAGTACTGCTTTTAAGAAATTTATACATCGTTTTTTTATCAATGAGAATTTCAATGAAAAACGTTTTCAGAACAACTTGCTCTGAGTTTGAGACTATTGGATGACATATATAGACAATACAATTAAACAATAATTGATTGCGCGGGTGGTGGTAACAATGCTTTAAATCAAGTTTGCGAGCTTGAAGTAAACACCAACCCCATTGTATTTAACCAGTCTACGAACAACATAACAAAACTACCGCCAGCTGCAACGCACTGACGCGTTTCGACCTTCTGATGATGATCATGGAAGGTCGAAACGCGTCAGTGCGTTGCAGCTGGCGGTAGTTTTGTTATGTTGTTCGTAGACTGGTTAAATACAATGGGGTTGGTGTTAACTTCAAGCTCGCAAACTTGATTTAAAGTATTGGATGACATTTTTATGTTAAAATTTGACAGCGTGTATTAAACAGAATAGGAAAACAGCAACAAAAACGGCTATTTAATGCTATATTTTCCGGCTATATTCGAACTGTTTTTCCTTTACTAGGCCAATTGCTTTGACCAAAACTTTGTCGATCCTTGTTCTAACAAAGGACAGGATACTGATTCTGACATTGGAAGCATACACGAAGTGGAAAATGAAAAGCATAATGATGATAATACTGACACTGACATTGGCAACGAAAGCGATGACCAGGTTAATGATAACGGTGATGTTGACGACGAAGATTATAATGAGTATGATACTGATGATGCTGATGATGATGATGATGATGATGATGATGATGATGATGATGATGAAATGGAAATACCTTCACGCCGAGTATCAAAGCTGAAAGAGGAATTCGAAGCATCTACGCTGGGCGCTGGGCTGGAGTACGCATGGCGACAGCTTCAACTGCTTGCTGACAGACTGGGACGTGTTCAGGCCGGGTAAATTCTGTTTTCAATTCAAGAATTAATGTTTGTATTGACGGTGATAATGATTATTCTAATCGATATTTGTGGACTTTCAATACATACCAGTCTACCTTTTTTTAAAACCAATCGTACAAAATTGCAGAACACGCGCTGACACGTGTTGGGTTTCTGTTTAATCATTAAAAAAACGTTGTAAATCCTACTAAGGCTACGTGAAATGCAATTTATTCGTATAATGCTAGAAATGCGTCGTTACATGTAACTGACGGTAAATTTAATAAGCCAACTGGCATTGGAAATTAGGCTGGTGCTTACCTCAATTATACTAACCATCCCATTGAGGCTATTGATCGAGAACTGGCTCATAGATTTGTTAAAGCCTCTGCGGACTTATTTTATCGATTTGTTATAAATTTATTGATTTTATTCTAGAACTAGACTAGCGATTTGACAACTATGCACATAATAATTTGAATCTAGTTCGCGGATTTGACATAAACACGAGTCATATTTTATATAAAAGAACGTACAACATGGCAAGTCGAGATGGTGTTAAAAATTAATTCTGCCTTCTTGATTTAACCAAATGTTATGATGTTCGTCTTTTTCCGACAAAAGAGGTTTCACACACTCAGCTAAACTTCTATTTGATATTTTTTTCTTTGATATTTCGATCGACACACTGGTCGTGCTCTTTCTTTCAACAACACACCATTGTTTACCACACCAAATTCCTATCAGTTGTCGTTTAGATTTCTGTTACACAATGAGGACAAGAACAATCCATGCACGTTATTATGTGCTCGGTCTATTTTTGAATGGACTTTCGCCAGGTAATTTTGATCCATTTTTAATGGATTCAGTCTTTTCTGAAAGAATGTTTTTCACAACTCACCAAAAATTCTTCTTGATATTTATTGATTGATATTTCGATCGACAGTTCGGTCGTGGTTTTTTAAAATCCGTGCTCGTGCTGTCAGCAGCATACAAAGTTTTAAACCACCAGTTAACACAAAGATGTATCAGTTGTAGTGTAGAATGTTTGTATTTGTTGAAGTAATGAATAAGCCACGCAACATAATTTATTTTTGTGAATGCGAGACAATTATGTAGAAAGAGCGTGGTAACAATTGATACTAAACTGCTCTTGTTGGTTTTATGATTCGTGGTTTTTTTAATGAAGTATCTTATTGGTAAAACTCATACATATCTGGGCGTGATGCTGGTTGTTTGATATACAAGGTGTCATCACTTACAATGTATGCAATACTACTACAGGTGAGAGCCGCATATCTAATTTTGCTTTCCATATATATGCAATGCGGCTTGATCCTCGCTATTCAGTTTGTTATGTTATGTTGTTCGACGACTGGTTAAATACAACGGGATTGGTGTTTACTGCAAGCTCGCAAACTTGATTTAAAGAATTGTTACCACCACCCGCGCAATCAATTATTGTTTGATTGTATTGATATACAAGGTGTCGTATATGTATAATAAAACTTCCGACTGCTTTATGTAGAACTATGATGTAATTAAATTAGCAGTGTGCTCGACGCAAAAATATAATCCAACATTATTGATCTTCCTGGCAGCGCAATGTAAACTATGAAGAATTTGGGTAGATTTGGCGAATTATCCTCGGCGCGCGGTTTCACAATTGTATGTGCGCTAAATGTGATGTTGACATTAAATCAGGGAAATTGGCTTTAAGGTTTCGATTAAAAGATCGCCTAATTATTGAGACTGGATAGTTAATTTTAAATAGTAAATCTAGGAAGACATTCTTGTTGTAATTCTGTGTAACACGGATTGAACGTTGTCTGATCTTGATCTCTAGAATCTCCTCCGGTTAGTTGTTCATTGGTTTTTCCTCGATTTCGTATTCAGAGGAGATCTTCCTGACATTGTCTTCCATGTTGTTTATTAGGTTTTTTGAAGGATTTCTTCTATTGTTGTTATTTATATTTTTTCCGGAAAATGTAGTCTTTACATGTATTTCGACTGTACAATTACCATCTTCCTCTCCAATGTGTCGGATGTACATCATCATCATCATCAAAAACAACAGCAACATCATCATCACACAGCAATGCAAAATTCATTAGCAACTGATGCTTCATTGCCATAGGACTACCAGAATAAGCAAAAATTTAAACAAAGTAAATAAAATTTAAATAAAATATAAAAAATAAGAAAAATCACTAAAGTAGAAGCAATTAAAATTTGAAAAATAATAATTTAGACATTAACATTTTCTTAAAGAAGAGTGATTTATGACGGGGAAATGCTCCCAGTTAGATATACAAGATGGGAAGAGCCTTGTTTTTCTCTAAATCGTGAATGAATTTTGTGTCTGGATCAAATTCATTTGTCAGTTTCATGATTTCAGCCAAGTCTATCTCTTATGTGATGAACAACTGGAGATATTTCTCTCATCTTTTCCAAAATGATCACCACATTTTTGGCATGTACGCAAATCTATGATTTACTTTAGAAGTTCGTTGGTGTGGTTCTGGAAGGATGCATTGAACTCTGTTGCTGACATTCATATATATATATATATATATATATATATATATATATATATATATCATATATATATATAATATATATATATATATATATATATATATATATATATATATATATATATATAGTTGAGCATTGCCACTTTACCAAAGATATGGGGATGCGCTACCGTTGATCATCCATGAAGCAGGTAAAATAAGACAATGAAGCCGATACAGGCTTAAGATTTACTTTCAAGACAGAGAAAGGCGATATGCATTCATTCAGCTACATAAAAATTACTTGAGAAGAAACGTGTGATTTGGCATTACAAATAAATCAAAAAAATTTAATTTCACCTAACAATGCATCAACTACTACAGTAGTGTTCCAGAATCATAAAAAGAAAGCTTATTAGCACATTAGCAAACCGAGTGGGGAAGATCGGCTGTGAAAAATAGCTTGAAGAAGAGCTCGGGCACCCGTTTGAAAATTTGGCTAATGTACAGCTGTTCTGAGTGGTTTATGGAAGCCAAAATCAGACCACGCCTGATTCGTATTAAAATATGCAAACAAGAATCACTTTCTCAACTTTGCATTTAGAGGCCACTGACCGGCATCAATAATTGAAAGATGATTAAATCGCATAGAAAAATACCAATAACTGTAATCTTATTGTCAACAGATTCATGTAGACGTATGCCAAGAATAAATTATTAACTATCTTAAACTTCGTCATAGGCTACAAATCTACGCGCATGTGCGCTAAAATATACATAGGACGTACAACAGGCAAATGATTTACCGCCTACACAAACATTTATTTCATAAATTTATTTCAAATGCGTCACAACGTCAGGAAAATCCGCAGTTTCGGGCTATATTATTGAGCATAGGTATACAGTCAATTTAACAAAGTTCGCAGTTTTATATAAAGCAATGTCGAAAAATGTACTGTACTTATACAGCGCCCTTTACATCATACATTGAGCATCCAGCCTAAATGCGCTAATATTATTATAATGAAGGTTGCGATCTTTATATAAGCACCTGACCCGTTAATTAATCACATATGTCATTATAAATTAAGAATTGTATAGTGTGGAAAATGTAATTCATCCAATAGACCGGTTTCGTCCTTATTGGGAACTCGTCATGTGCTGGCCAGAATTTGCCGCGGACAGGGCTCGAACCTGGGCACGTCTGCTTCGGTATCTGGTACTCTAACCACTGAGTCACCCTGCCACACACTACACACAATTTTCAGTCATATACTAACTAATGTAGCTTGGTTAGTTGTTTCTCTTTTAGGTGGAGCTCATATAGCATCCATTTAGACCGAAAGTTCCAACTAAAAATCCTCAATCTGTCAGTACTGAACAGACACCACACTACCTGGGGAAGTGGTATTGAAATTAACATTTATATAACTAAACGAACATTGGTTGCGTGGGCGGTGATAATAATTATTGTAATCAAGGTTGTGATCTTGATATAAGCACCTGACCCATTAATTACTTACACATGTCAGTGTAAACGAAGAATTGTATAGTGTAGAAAAGGCAATTTATCCAGCAGGGCATATCTGTTTCGAAATCTAGTGCTTTAACCACTGAGTTCCCAACAAGGACGAAACCGGTCTATTTGATGGATTGCATTTTTCTACACTATACAATGATTAGTTTATAATGACAAATGGATGTACATAAGGAGTGGCTCAGTGGTTAGAGCACCAGATTCCGAAGCAGACGTAACCAGGTTTGAGCCCTGTCCGCGGCAAATTTTGGCCAGTACATGATGAGTTTCCAATAAGGACGAAACCGGTCTACTGGATGAATTGCCTTTTCTACACTATACAATTCTTAGTTTATAATGAAAAAAGACTGTGTAACCATGTCTGAATAACGACATAGTAATACAGTGAAAATCGCCCTAACCGCATACAGGCATGCACCCATGTACACTCATAGGTCATCCAGCAATTAACAATGCAAAAACGCATGACCACTGAAAATAATTACGATGAAAACTAAAAATCTCGTTAACTCATTCATTTAATCTAATTAATATCCAAGTCATCCATTTTTTAATTATTTAACGGGTGTTGTTTAGTATTCCAGAAATGAATTGCGGTTGAAACACGATTAAATGATTTTTGGCTAAATAATTACTGTTTAATGTTTAAAGGATATTTCTTTGAATACCTTTCGCTTACCGTTTTGGTGTTTTGAGCTGAAGTTTATTTCGGAAATAAGATATAGAAATGTACTTAATGGATCTACAACACACTACACTAATCTGAAATCCATGGAATGTTTAGCACTTGTTCTACTCGTACTTTCAATATTAGCAATCTAACGTACGGATCGATAATGCTGCAAAATTTGTACACATATTACGTGTAAACACGCACATTTCTCCTTCAAATAATTTGCTTCTAGCCATAGAATTATCTCTGAAAATGTGTTGAATAAGCACAATGGAATTCAAGTAGCAGTTGTGGGTCATTTATTAGATTAGGAAAAACAAAAGAGCATCAAAATGTTCTTGTCTAACGATCCACTGTTTATTGTGGCTGAAGAGCTGCAAAAAACAGTAGTATACAGATTGCCTGCTTTCTGTAGAATAGAAGAGCATTGAGTACCCACAGTTTGTATCATTCACACACTGGGAATCGCAATTCTTCTTCTGTCCAAATTTGAGAGTATTCCAGCCAGGTGGAGTATTTGCTCTCGACTATCTACTATTAAATCAAAAACCCCATTTAGCTACAGAACTATAAACTTTCGTTAGGTCAAGGTTAGTTTCTCCTAATGCAACATGGTAATAGTAGTCTTAAAATAGTAGGCGCCTACTGTCATCAATTCCGATAATGGGAAATTGTCTAGTTTAAGCTCTCAGATTTTGCTTCTATTCTCGTGATGCGTTTGGACGCATTTGTGGTTATTTGTCATTGCATCGCGGCACTACATCAAGTCTGCACGGGAACTGGAGCTGGAGGAAGATGGAATCCTGTTGAAAAAAGCTGTCGCTCTGGTTTCAGGCTTTAGAACTTAGTTTTAGCCAAACCGGTCGTGAAAATCTCAATTTGCTAGTGATACAAGTGGTATCTAGGAAGACAGTGTAACGACATAAAACCACACATATACGGTAGTAACACACCTTAATACGTGTGCCTACCAAATTTTGTGAAGAAATTCAACGAAGATTAAATAGTAAAAATATTATAAAAATGAAAGCATCTTAGGTCATTTTGTACAAGCTAGATATGTTGGCACACGTATGGCTATATGTATAGCTTGCCTAATGTACACAAAATGTCTGGAACTTAAAATTTGAAGTATATAATACCCATATTTATCTAAGTTAAATTTTGCGGACTTCAGAACTTCTTTGATACCTCAATTGATCTTATCCAATATTTAGAAAATACCTTCTGTTTGACTTTGTCGAATTGGTTTCTATTTTTGTATACTCCTGTGCCTAACGCTTTCACAATTGAAAAATGGGTGAATAACATTTTGGCGCATCGAACATGTCATGATAAACAGTGTTTTTTACCAGTCCGTATTTGCTAATGCACTTTTGGCCGTAGGCAGATTATGGCATGTGTTCCGGCAGGCAGCGTTTTGTTGTATTTCGTGGTTGCGCAACTCAAGCTTTGGCTTTATTGTAAACTGAGATCAACTACGTTGTGTTAAGGCGTGCTAGGTGCGCTACAGTTTATTTCGCTCAACCATAGGCGTAATGTGGTCCGGCTTTTGGCCAGTTGCATACGTCTTGTTCGTGGTTGAATGTTTCGCACTTTGTTTTTGGTCGTCATCTACTTTGGTTCACTTATTAATTTAAAACATTGCATATCCAATATATAAAAGAAAAATAAGAAACAGAAAGTGTTTATACTTCAGATGCTTTTTTGCCTTTACCCCGTAGGGAAATTAAATTGAAATCTACGTTGTACCAATTTGGATAAGCGACAATTTAAATTAAATTATTACAATAATCAATTTTTGAAAAATATATGAAGGCTGTATTTAATACTGTTCCTTCTCCATTGCAGCCACTGAGTCATTAAGTTGGCATCAGAGTAGTTCTGCGGTGGCTAACCTCGGATTTGCCGCCGGTTTGAAGGCATCTTCACTCGACGAATGAATTTCAAAACACAGTTAAACTACTAATATGAACAAATTCGGATGCATGCTCATTAATATTCATGATTTATAAAAATAATTATGTAAAGTTGTTAGAACACGGTATAAAAAAAGCTATAAGCTTCTATGAAAGACAAACATTGTAGCTTGAAAATTGATTGACACACTGGCCATACATGTTTTAAGCAAAAATTTTAATTTATTTTAAGAGATGCCTTACATCTAGTTTAATATTTACCTTTTTTTCTTTTTACGCATAATTTAGACTTCCTCGAGCTTCGAATTTGGATTATGGCGAAAATGGCAAGGTAACTTTACCTGGTTTTATTAGTTTGTAATATAACCTTGAAAATAGGATATTAAAAGAACCATAGGAACACGTCTATTAATATAATGCAAAGAGTATTATTGTGAATGTAATTATAATTATATTTAAGTTCATAGTGAACAAATGCAGATGCACAGAACAGCGTTCTAATTTTTGTAGACCTTTTCGATTGTTTATTATATTTATGCCATTGTTTATTTCTTGATCAATGTGTGTCTTAAAGGTAGAAATAAGATAATAACAAGCAAACGTTATTACCTAGTAACATTTTTGAAGTACTGACAAACAAATTTCGTGACATAGTAACTTTTGACATTTATTTAATTATTATAATTTTCATTTTTAGAGTTATGATCAAACTAACACGCGTTTAGTGTTTTTACTCTGCATATGCATTATTTCTAGAAAAATGCATTGAATTGAATTAAGTTGGCTGACTTGAAATAAGCGCCAACCACAATTGTTTAATTAATTAAACAAGAAATTGTTGCTTTTCCAAGTAGTCATTAGGAATTGTACACACAGTTAGAACAAATTAGTTCGAATAGGATTCAAATGATATACATAATTCAACAAGGAAGCAAGACATGATCTAATGTACTCGTGCGTTTCGTGGCGACGCGTCACTAGGAGCCAAAAATACGGCAATAAACGAAGAACTATGAGGCATTTAAACGATGCAACGCCATACACGTATGTGTTTATAGGAGGTGGCACCGTTTACCTGTATAAGAGCTATTGAAAAGAATATATTGCGCGCTTGCCGAGTATCAAGTGTTCAGAAGTAGATGTAATTCTCAAGGTTGTTTCGCGTTTCTTTCAATGTTATCTAGATGGACTACATTGGTTCATTGAGCGACAGTCTGTTTGCAATTGAGACTAAGCGAAAAACGCCGATGACTTCATATCATGATGCGATGGATCTAAACTTTGCTCTAGATTCCGGTTCAACAGTCAGCAATTCAAAACGGTGTCTAGACATTCCACCAACTGAGTCATGCACCAATCCTCTGCTGAAACCACGTGAAGAGCGTAGACGATGTATTTATCAGGGCGATATGCTACGCTCACACGAGTGTATTCATCCTGACTGCAAAATGAAGCCGTCTGAACTGCACGGCTACTCGGCACAACCCAGATCCACGGTGGAGTCGACGAAACGATGGGAAAAACAGATAGAGTTTGGAATAAAGCATGAAATATGCCTGGAAAATCGAAATAGGGAAAGTGCGAGCGCACAGCTTGTGGATAACATTCTGGTTAACAAGGTTGAACAAATCGAAGAGAATGCAAGTAATCGCAATTTGGATGCATCGAAGAGTAGTTCAAAGATGAACGATAATTCGGAGCGCTGTAACGAGGATTTCTATTTAATTGACGTAAGTGTGAATACATATAGGAATCTTTTTATACTGCATAATTTGTAAGCATTTGCTTGTTTCCATACCAAGCATAATCCAGTGAATTTATTACATTCAACGCCTTATGCACATTTGGCATTAATTTTGTGAATATCGCCCAATCGGATACTTTATATCGCTATTTTAACTTAAAGTCATTATTCTACGAATGTATACTTTCTAACTACATAATTAACTGTTTAATTGAATCTTCATGTTGAAATTAACACTAAAAGGTGCAATTATAAAGCAAAAAACGTAAAGCTATTAATGTTATATACCTGTCTTTGCAGCAAACGCGCAGGTTTTATAGTGGTGAATGTTTACCAATCTTTTCTTGATTTTGATTTTTTTTTGGTATCACTTTTGACTAGTAGTTCCTATTATGAAAATGTGGACTCTCATTATAGCACAGGCATCACGCCGCATGGGGAAGTGATTTTGAATTTAAATATCATGGCCGGATTTGTTAACGTAATTCTGTTGAAATAATCTAACAATTACAAACGATTGTAAATGCAATTACTCCACTAGACCGGTGTGGTCTTTATTGGAAATTCATCAGGCAGTTGCTAAAATTGCCGCGACAATTTTGAACCAGAGAACATTTTCTTCAAAATCTTGCTACTTATATACTACGACACCGAGGCCACGCTTTTATGCAACTTTCAGTTATATAGCAACTTATGTGGTTGTTTTGTCTTTCTTTTTGTTGGATCCTATTGGATATCGCTTTTGATCCAGATATCCAAATGGCTAAATAAATTTTCCTCATAAGATAGACAACAGCTGTGAAATTTTAATAAATTAAGGAGCCCAACGAACAAGTGAAGACCGGTTTGAGTGCCAATTGTAATGCTAGTGGTTTAAGTTAGTAGAGTGTATTTGTAGTTATACTTTCAATTAAACATGAGTTATACAGTCAGCTAAACGTTAATAATGACAATTATGGCCCTGTGCACGTTTTATATGGTTGATAGCCGAATTTCACATTCCTGTTTAGTTTATAGAATTCACACAGCGCACTGCAAGTTTCCCATGACTGCGCACATATGTGTTCCTACGGCAAACAGACGCCAATTTGTCAGATGTCTGACGTGAAAGTTTGGTCTTTCGTTACGATGTACCTGCTAGAGTATGTTTTCCCCAACATTCTCTTAAAAGTCCCGTAACGGAAAAAGTACGAATAACCTGCAAAATTACGAAAATGTCTAAGAATAGCCAGCAAGTTACATTTGATTTAAATATACTGACAATGCGATAATGTCGTCAAATTCTATTTCAGTAAATGGCGCATAATTGGTTGTGCCAGTTTTACAATACATTCAATTATGCAACCAGCATTTATCTAATTCTAATATAAATAAACCATTTAAAAAATAGTAAGCTGATATAAACAAATTATATCAAGTGCAATATTACGAATAAATTTTGCAACAACATGTTGGATATATTAATATCTCACAAATAATTTGTATGCTTGTAAATATGATCTTGATTTCTGAACAGTGTTTAAAAAAAACTGCTAAAGCTCAAATTTCATAAGCATTCCTAAAGCCTTTATAACAGCTGTGGAGTTAAATGCTACTCAGGCTACTTTGAATATGAGAAGTCTTGAAGGCTAGTTCTTTGCATTTACGCTTCTTGGCCGTACATCAGTACACATCGAAAGTAATTCTCGTCAATATATAATTGGAAACAGATTGTTATTTTGAGAAAAAATATCCCAAATTATTTTGATGCGTTATTCCATTAATATTTATATGCTTAAGGTTAGATATGTCCTATAGTGTGTGCAGATACGCATTTTCGTTGATTATTTCCTAAAGAAGGAAAAAACGGTTGGCATGGATTATTCAAATGCTTCTAGCTAGAACCTCCGATGGAATTAGTTATGCTAGTTATCATTCCTGTTTTTATCTTTATTCAGTCAGAATTTTACAAAGCCAGCTTTGTTTCTTTATAGCGGTGAATTATACACAGGGTGCTACAGACTCCTTTCGAGCGATATTCTAATCGGTGTGTTGCTTCAAATATATATGCAAATTCTACTGTTTCGCCAAATTTAGTTCAGTATTATTGAGAATTTCAAGAAAATATCAAGGCCAGTCTCGCTTTAACATTATTTAGTAAAAACAGTCAAACATAATTTAAATTGATTGCGAGAAGCATTGCCGCAGCAACGTAAAAAGAGATTTGTTTTCAGAAAAACGCAGACACACGCACGCATCGATTATCCTCTAGAGAATCGTTTTCTGAAAGACATTTCAACATCATTTTTCGCGAATTTTGTTTTCTATTCTTATGATACTGTTTTAAACGATTACTTGGTCTTCTTGCTATAATTCCAGAATTAGCCTGTCGGTTAAAATTTCGGTAGTTCAAACCGACAGTCTTCAACGTCGCATTTATTTTAGTCCACATGGAGCCTAAGCGCATCTAAAAATTAAATTGAGTCGATATGCTTACCAGATGCTATTGATTGCAATAAATCATTATTGTCTAGATAATTAACCAAAATATATTTTACCTCAATGCTCATATTCGAACATGTCTAAATAAGTATAAATATATAGTTTTGCTTAAAATAAAACGATCATTTTCTTTATTTTAAATTGAATGAGCATTTTTGCTTTATTCTTGCTATGTAAACGCGGGATATCTAATATATTTGTTATTCTAACCTATGGGTTTTTATCTATTTTCGCAGTGTTAAACATTGTTTCACTTCCAACTTGTTGAATTCATTATCTCTTTTTCTCTTGTTCTTCCTATACAGTTGATTGAGCTAATTCAAGAGGTTGATGATTTCAGCGCTATATTGGAAAGTGACTTGCACCATTTTTGTCGGAAATACCGTAGTGTATACGAAAAGCGCTTCCCTCAGCTGGTTCCCTCCGCATTGACGACGTCGTTTAGAGAAGAACAGTTGCCAACATACTGTCCACTTGATCGCTTTATTCAAGATGAATGTCGTCTTGTTTGGAAAGTTCGAAAGTCTCCCGATTACGTGTCACGTTTTACAGAAATCTGCAACCGTCTTGAGCGATTTTTCGGCAATCACACAGATCACAGGAACATATTTTTGTGTCCAGAAATGCGCAGTAGTTTAGAAGCGCAATTGGCCGTAAAAGCAAACCGATTGTGCACAGTGCTTTGGTGTCGTGATCCTCCAGATGGTCCTCCTCTATATATACATAAAAAATCTGATGCCGACTTGCATTTTTCTTCATCTCAGAGCCAATTTTCGAATATTGCTAAATCAAATGATAATAATGATAATGGCCTAACGTTATTAACTACTTTGGACAACTTATCTAAATTGACAAGTGTTTTTCTAAAGCGGTTCATTAGCACTAGTGATTTAAATAAACAGTGTAACATTAATAAATCTGTACAAATCTCACCCAGACGGAAGCGTTCAATTTCTACAAATCAAAGTTCAACTGGTTTGCACAACCTTTTTGATTTCACGGCAAATGGTACAGTAACTCAAGCAAACCTATGTGACGTAGCCAGTCAATATCCACGTTCAATTGAATCGAGCAGCATGAAGGACCTACCTGGTAACAATGTCGATATTTTACCTAATTCTTATTTGAAGACATCTGATTTCGCTACAAGTACTGGTGATTTAATAGCTCATACTGTCCCAGTCTCTGTGCAAACTGAAGAACCAATTAAAAAGCAACGTTCTATAACTGAAGATGTTATCCATAAATCAAACTCAAGGAATGCAATTCCTTTGCATCTCAATGACTCTAAGTCTAATTTGATGACATCCAGGTTTGAAAAAGGAAATGTAACACCCGTAGTTCCGCGAGGTAGTTTTGTGATAAAATCATGCTCTTCTGATTTACTTCAGAATGAGTGTTACTCAGCTCCAGCAATAGAAGTCAAGCCGATCTCTTATAAAAAGTCAGCCAGCAGCACGTGCCTTGAGACAATAACTGGAACAGCAGATATTTGTTTAGAAAAAGCAATAAGTTCAAAAATATCGCTGGATAAAATGAGTCCACATAATTTAGAAATTGAAAAGTACGGCCGGAACTCTATGATTCCTAGAGATTCTGATTTATTTCATAGAGATTTGTCTGAACCATCGGTTAACTATATAAATGAAGCTTGTTTTATTGCTGGGCCTGCAGAATATATTGAAACACTTGATGAATTTACCTGTGCTTCTTCTCAGGAAATCGCTAGTTTGAGAATGACGGAAAGTTTAATGTGCAAGCTAGTTCCATTTGATAACGTTGTAGCAACATATAAAATTGAAACACGTTCGGAGTTTTCGGATAACATTTCTCCTTCCCCGTCCGATAGTACATCATCTTCTACTCCACTGCGTAAAGGTACAGGAAAGAGGCTTTTAGGAACTGATTTTGATAATAAAGCCAACATAAATCATCATTCACAGGAGAACCTGACAAGTCTCAATCAATCGAGGATGTTGAATTCTTCAGCACCTACAGTGGATTGTGCAGACCCTGCTTTAAATAGCGCAAATGAGACTCATTCAAATGACATGAACCCTAAACAGACGGCTATAGTCTATGAGATTTTACATAAACAATACTTTGCCAGTGATAAATCAGCTAAGCAACCATACAAAGAGATGAATGCAGATAACACCGTAGGTGTCATTACTTCGTCACCATCGGCGCCAAGGTCTAGCTTAGGCTTAGGAAATGAGTTTAACGAGACGGCGCCAACTGACTTACCAAATGAGCCAAATTTCGCGCAACCATTTATTTTTTGTAAACGTAATGAACATCGCCAAACTGTATCCAAGCCACAAGTTGAGCAAAGCGATGCAGTCGTATCTGTTGGGAAAAAAATTGCTGAATATAACGACAGTGTAGCTATGACAATTAATCATTCAACTGAACAAGAAACTTTGAAAGAAATTACAAATAGACAAACTTCCACGCATTTGCATATTCCTTTCGTTAAGCCTAAGCAAAAACAACATAAAGCTTTGACGTCAATCGATGCTAATTCAAATATGCACAAAGTTGTGTGCATGGACGACATCGCCCGAGCTGAGCTTCACGAAATGAAAACAAACAATTTTAACCCTGAAGTTAAATTGAATGGAAACGAAGAGGATGGATGTTGGTCTGTTGTCACCAAAAAACAACCACATCGCCAGAAAAAAAGAAATGCTAACAAACTTAAAAATGCCGGTAGTGGAAAATTACGTAACGAAGCTAACCAACAGGTAAATATCGAGCATACTAAATTTGAAAGCAATGAAATTAAAAGCCATGATCCGACCAAAGCAGACAACAAAATTTGTCCTATAACGACTTTACTACGGAATGGTGAGGATAATATATCAAAAAACGAAAATGGTTTAAATTATATAAACATACCGGTAGACAAAAGTGCACTTAATACAAAATCTGGTGATTGGGCTGAGAAACAACGTTCATTTGATTCAGGAGCGTATGATATTTTAGATAATAGTAAAATTTCTCATAATGACAGTGATATTATGCTAAAGGTTGACGAAACCCCAGTGACAAACTTAGTGGACAACCATGAAGACGGTGAAGTAAGTGACAGATTGCAGCTCCCTGACGGTACGACTTCGGACAACGAAATGAATGGGATCAATAACAAAAGTTTGTCTACTGCATGTGATCTTTACGTGAACGTGCTTGATCAAATTAACACTTATAGGAACAAAGACACTGAAGTAAGTTTGATGGCTAATGGAAAACAGCTTGAAGGTGTTCACGATTGGCATGAAACCAGTTCAAATGATAAGCAAATTTGTGGAACACACGCAAAAGCTGAAAGCTCTAACGAAAATTGTATGCCATCAGATTTCACAGATACAACAGAGCATACACCGTTAAGCGTTGAAAATGTACTGCTGAAGGTCGATGATGGCGCTGTTGTGCGCAAACCTTTCTCCAATACAGAGCCCTTAACCGACCAAATGGCAAGTAGCGGTCTATCTGGAGCTGCGAATGAAATAATGGGCAAAGAATTAGGGAATGTCTCCGATCAGTCCATTGTGGAATACAGCATTCCAAAAAAGCTTTGTGGCTTACCTTTAAATGAAGTCGAGTTTAAAACTAATGATGATTCAGCTACGCTTCCAAGTTATGATCAGCATAACGCAAAATTGCGTAATAAAAAGCGGCGTAAACATTTAAAAATAGCCGACAAAGGACATAAATACTGCGAACCTTTAGATAATCATATGAATGGTGCAGAAACTGAAATTACCAAGAAAGTATCACTGGAAAATTTAGTTATTCCTGATTTTGACCATGACGAACTGAAACTAACAAATCAACTAAATGAAATTAATCGTAATCTAGTGCGTGTTAGGGAAAACGTTGTTGGTCCAGCTGACCAGGATTTACAAAGCGGTTTCGTCATCAGTAATTCGTTTAATGACAGGAGAGTAGACGACCTTAAAATTCCAATTGAACCCAAGGAGAATAGCTTTTTCGCCGATTATAAGAATGTTGTGAGTGATTCATCCAATAATAAAAAATCGACTGACTCAGTCTACGCCTCAGAGAGCGGAAATATAGATTTACGAATTCTGCAGATGGACAGTGACATCTTAATCAGTAATCTCGCTGTCAAAATCGACGCTCCAAATATAGATGTAATCATCGACAACACTGTTCCGGATTCTGGGACTAAAGGTTCATGCTCAACAATTGCGAACGAGGACGTGTACGGTGTAGAGCCTAAGAAATCTGCGGAGAAGAATAAAATCCATAAGACGAAGTACGTCAACAAATCTGCAAAAATTTCTTCTAAAGAGAAACGAAAAAATAGGAAACATAAAAAGGAAGTTAAAAGTACAGACAAAAACAATTTGTTAAATGATAATTCTGACGCAACAGGAGGAATAATACAAAGTATAACAGAAGCGTTAATTTTAACAACGAAAAAAGAGGACGCAGAAAAAATTAGCAGGAATACTGACCGAAAATTATCTGCATTAGATAGTGCCGATCTTACGGACAATATGAAAAATTGCTTGCTATCTCTTCCAACCAATTTGGTTTATAATACGCTGGTCATCGAATCTCGTATTGACTTTGATGATTCGATCACGAAAACAGATAATAATGCATCTATTGCCGAAGAGGAGGTGAAAGGGAGTGCGACACATACAATAAAATCTGCCAATGAAGACGAATCAGATGAGCATGCAGTAGATAAATTATATATTTCAATTACCAATTCACCTTCCATAAATATTTTGAGCACAGTGCAACCTTCCGAGTTGTTAGGCTTGGGCCCTTCTGTAGTGAAAGATGCTTCTCTCCGGAAATCAAGAAATGAACAATTTCCACAATACGATGAACTCAATGACATGAAGGAAAGAGAAGAGGCGGTTCCTAATAAGCAACTCATTCCTTCTGCTGGAGACATTAATTCGCATGAGGTGAGTGCGGAATCTATAATAGACGAGGCTGAGTTTTACATTAAGGAGAAAACTATGACTGAGTCACAAAATGTGGAATATGTTGCAGAGGAGCAGGTTCAGCCTGACGACACTGGAAAGTCCATACTTATCGTAGCGCCCCGGAAACGAAATCCGGACATTCGTTCTAAAAAATATCATACAAGTATATTTGATCTAGCAGATAATCCCAAGCAAATTCCGGATACGCAAATTGCTAGGGAAGATTCACCTAGAGCAGATTCTCAACTAGAAAAAGGTGTTGAAGAAAATATTAATACTCCTAATGATGTTGTTCAATACAATTTAACAGACCGTGCCAGTGACTGTGACGATCTTAGCATTATTGGACTTCCACAGGCCTCTGGTATTATTGTTGTTCCACCGATTAACGAAAGTGTTAATACTTTTTCTGATAGTGACGTTGACTTGAACATTAAGGAGAAATCATCGCTTACGACGGACAATGGTTATGAGGAGCGTAGTTGCATGTATCGATCCAAGCGGTGGTATTATCCAGAAGACGAGAATATTAGAGATGGAAATGGCACATTACTGGCTAGTGATTTAAATTTACCCGGAAATAATTTGTTTAATGAAACTAACAGCCACGGACAAAAACAACAAGAGCCATTGACTTCTACCGTTGCACCATCTTTACCGTGTACTAATTCTAATATGCAAAAGGTTGTGTGCATCGACGACATTGCCCAAGCTGAGCTTCACGAGATGAAAACAAACAATCTTAACTCTGAAGTTAAATTGAACGGAAAAGAAGATGATGGATGTTGGTCTATTGTCACCAAAAAACAACCACATCGCCAGAAAAAAAGAAATGCTAACAAACTTACAAATGCCGGTAATGGAAAATTACGTATCGAAGCTAACCAACAGGTAAATATCGAGCATACAAAATTTGAAAGCAATGAAATTAAAAGGCATGATCCGACCAATTCAGATAATAAAATTTGTCCGTTGACAAATTTAGTACGAAATGTTGAGGATAATATATCAATGAACGAAAATGGTCTAAATTATCCAAGCATACCGTTAGACAAAAGTGCACTCAACACAAAATCTGGTGATTGGGCTGAGAAACAACGTTCATTTGATTCAGGAGCGTATGATATTTTAGATAATAGTAAAATTTCTCAATATGACAGTGATATTATGCTAGAGGTTGACAAAACCCCAGTGACAAAATTAGTGGACACCCATGAAGACGGTGAAGTAAGTGACAGATTGCAGCTCCTTGACGGTACGACTTCGGACAACAAAATGAATGGGCTCAACAACAAATATTTGTCTTCTTCATGTGACCTTTCTGTGAACGTGCCCGATCAAATTAACAATAGTAGGAACAAAGGCAATGAAGTAAGTTTGAAGGTTGATGGAAACCAGATTGAATGTGTTGACGATGGGCATGAAACCAGTTCAAATGATAAGCAAAATTGTGGAACACACGCAAAAGGTGAAAGCTCGAACAAAATTTGTATGCCATCAGATTTCACAGATCCAACAGAGCCTACACCGTCAAGCGTTGAAAATGCACAGCTGAAGGTCGATGATGGCGCTGTTGTGCGCAAACCTTTCTCCAATACAGAGCCCTTAACCAACCAAATGGCAGGTAGCGGTCTATCTGGAGCTGCGAATGAAATAATGGGCAAAGATTTAAGGAATATCTCCGATCAGTCAATCGTGGAATACAGCATCCCAAATAAACTTTGTGGCTTACCTTTAAATGAAATCGAGTTTAAAACTAATTATGGTTCAGCTACGCTTCCAAGTTATGATCAGCATAACGCAAAATTGCGTAATAAAAAGCGTCGAAAACATTTAAAAATAGCCGGCAAAGGACTTAAATACTGCGAACCTTTAGATAATCATATGAATGGTGCAGAGATCGCAGTTGAAATAAAAGAAACACTTGGCAATTTAGTTATTCCTGATTCTGAACTAAATATGACAAATGAACAAAATGAAATTAACTCTAAAGTAGTGCGTTTTAGTCCTGTCGTTATTGGTCCATCTGATCAGGATTTAAAACGAAGTGTTGTCAGCAATAGTTCTTTAAATGCCAGTACTGTAGATGAGATCGAAATCTCAGTAGCACCAATAGAAAATAGTATTTCTGGCGATCGTAGTAATGTTTCGAGTAGTTTATCTAAATATGAACTTGTACCTTACGTAATCTATCCCTTGGAGAGCGTAGATCTAGATCCAAAACTTATTAAAAGGCACGAGGACGACTCAATCGATAATCTCATGGAAATTTTAAACGCTTCCAAATTAGCTGCAATTAACGAGAACAATGTCGATGATTCACAGACTAAAAGTTCATGCTCAACATTTACGCACGATATTATCGAGAACTCGCACGATGTAGAGTCTAAGAGGACTGAGGAGAAGGATCAAGTCGTTCAGACGAATTACGTCAACAAATCTGCAGAAACTGATTCTAAAGAGAAACGAAGAAATAAGAGACATAGACAGAAGGTTACAAGTACAGGCATAAAGAATTTGGAAATTTCTAATTTTGACGTAACAGGAGGGATAATACAAAATATAACAGAACCTTTAAAATTAGCAATGAATAAAGAGAACAAGGAAAAAATTAGCAACAAAACTGTCAGAAAATTATCTGCATTAGACAACTCTGAACTTGCTGACGATATGACAAATGACATGCTATCGTTTCCAGCCAATGTAGTTTATAATCCGCCGGTCATCGAAGCGCGTATTAAATTTGATGAATTGAGCACGGAACCAAATAAAAATGCAGTTACTGGTGAAGAGAAGACCGAGGGGAGCGTGGCACCTACAATAAAATCTAGCAATGAAGACGAAACTGATGAGTATTCAATAGATAAAAAATACAATTCAATTCCGAATTCACCTTCCATAAATATTTTGAGTTCAGTGCAACCTTCCGATTTGTTAGAATTAGACCTGACGTCAAATTGTACAGACCGTACTGCAGAGCGAAATGTTCCTCTCCAGGAATCAATAAATCAACAACTTCCGCAATACGAGGTACTTATTGAGAAGAAGGATAGGGAAAAAGCAATTCATGATAAGCAACACATTTCTATTGCTGGAGACATTAATTCGCGCAAGGTGAGTGCGGAATGTATAAATTACGAGGCTGAGTTTTACATTAAGGAGAAAACTATGACTCAACCCTCGAGTTCGGGAAATGTTGCAGAGAAGCAGTTTCAGACTGACGACACGCTAAAATCGTTACTCGTTGTAGAGCCCACGAAACGAAAGTCTGACGTGCGTTTTGAGACGTATGTTAGAAGAAACTTTGATCCATCGGAGAATCCGCAGGAAATTGCGGACACGCAAATTGATATTAAGAAGTCGAATAAAGCAGATTCGGTGCCAGAATTATTTTTAACAGAAGGTCTCAATACCCCTAATGATATTGAGCAGGACAATATTACAAACACTGCCGGTGACTACGACGATCTTAGTGTAATTGGTCTTTCACTGATCTCTCATAGTGTTATTGAGCCACCAAATAACGAAGATACTAATACATGTTCTGATAGTGACATCGACTTGAACGCTAAGGAAAGCACATCATTTAAGACGGACAGTGGTTATGAGGAGCGGAGTTGCATATATCGTTCTAAGCGTTGGGTTGATCCAAAAGACGATCTTACTTATGATGGAAATGATTCATTAAGAAGTAATGACGTATACTCCGCTGTAGATCAGCTGTTGGCTGAATCCAGTAGGCAAGGACGAGACTGCACAGGCGAAAATATTAAAAAAAGTTTTGAGTCTCCAATTTTGCTAAATGAAACCAATGACGAAGACCCTAGTCCGATTACTGCCAGTAACTTCATTGATGCTAATACTAACCATGGAAAGAAAAATAAGGTGAAGAAACATAAGAATGCTAAAGTGTCGATAATTTCAAACGAGGATTTATTATATGTTTCAGACGAAGGCATATTTAGTCTCAATAACGAAGTGTCCGTATATGCGTCTAAAGGAGATAAGCTCGCCTTTTCACGCAAGGGAGAAATTTCAATAAAAAATGTTCAAGCAGCTGCTAAGATATGTTCTGCGAATACGACAAAGGAAAATGGAAAACAACGGACATTAACTGCGGAAACAAAGATTGTTAAACCCATCAAAGAAATGGGACAACACGCACCTGAAAAGATATTCGATGAATTTTTAGATGCACTTGACTTCAAAGACGAGAACCACGACGAGAACTTTTTCAATTCCCAGAACGATCTCAAGAGTTATAAACGTGATCGTATTACTTCTCAGACCGTGGACACATTTGTCGAAGGCATATTTAGTCTCAATAACGAAGTATCCGTATATGCGTCTAAAGGAGATAAGCTCGCCTTTTCACGCAAGGGAGAAATTTCAATAAAAAATGTTCAAGCAGCTGCTAAGATATGTTCTGCGAATACGACAAAGGAAAATGGAAAACAACGGACATTAACTCCGGAAACAAAGATTGTTAAACCCGTCAAAGAAATGGGACAACACGCACCTGAAAAGATATTCGATGAATTTTTAGATGCACTTGACTTCAAAGACGAGAACCACGACGAGAACTTTTTCAATTCCCAGAACGATCTCAAGAGCTATAAGCGTGATCGTATTACTTCTCAGACCGTGGACACATCTGTCGAAGAGAATCATGACAGATGGAGGTCTTACACTCTGCCAAAATCGAAGAATTTGGTGAGTAGCCTTATTTTTTTGACTTCATTAAAGCTTTCAATGCTTAATTGTGAATTTAAAGGTATGAGATATTTCGGAGATTTTCGAAGTCACAGACTCCGAAGCAGTCGTGCCCAGGCTCTAGTCCTGTTCGCGGCAAACTCCCGACAGTACTTGTAAGTTTCCCAAAAAAGACGAATCTGGTATACTGGATGAATAGCCTTTTCCACACTATACAGTACGTAGTTTATACTAACAAATGTATTTTTAATAGGATTGGTGCTTATATCAAGAAGGCCAATTGTAGATACTGATCGCCAATTGAACGGATTTGCTGGAGAAATATGCGAAAAATCTCGTGGCTATAAAAAAACATGTTGCACGACAGGAAATAGATTAACAACTTTTTCTTTGTTGGGTGCAACCAGGTGTTTGCATCCACTGCTCTCCTGATTTAACCGGAAATTTCGAATTCCGGTTTCGGAAACCTTTTTCAACGGAAAGCACATTCCACAAACAACTTGACAATCAATATGTCACGTGGAATATTTAGTTTAAACTCGCATATATACTTATTGTTAGATCTCTTGAGAATAATTGTTGTTTCACTAGGTAAGTGTATATTCAATTTAGTTTTGCATGTGTCTGCATTTGTGCACCCATCGAAATGAAATTACAGTTGTTTAATAACAAATACTGATGACTCACTAGATAAGCGTACGCCATGCCTGCGTGTGTGTGTGTTCTCGTTTATTTTGGATTGAGGAATAATCAGTTACTGCACGTGTAGACTCATCTGAGCGAAAATACAGCCATGTAACAACATCTGACGATTCACCAGATAAGTGTATGCTACGCCTGTTTGTGTGTGTGTGTGTGTGTGTGAGGGGAGAGGGCGTTTGTTTAAGACTGAGTAATAATATGTTATATATAATTAGCGTCACGTTTATCACACATTCAAATGAAGCTGAAGTGATAAATGCCAATTCCTATATTTTTATAGTGCCGCGTTTTGCGTACGCGGATTTTAGCTTTGCACCGACAGTTTCACAAAGATCCGATTGATCACAATTTCCATTTTCGTTTTGTCTTTTATCGGGCTGAGTTTTTAATCGTCCCAATGGACTGGCGACGTTCCGGAACGGAAATCTCCGTTCCATCTGCAGGTCAATTTATCACATATATACACGGAACGAGGTTACCACATTTGCTTAAATCTGCTATTGTGAGTATTGTGCTGTGGATATAAGTAGACAAATTGGCCTGAACATGGAAAGGGGATTTTCTTTCCGAAACGTCGCCAGTAAACAAAGATGTGATAGAACAGCATTTTCATTGGAACGAATACAAACTCAGCCCGATCGAAGACAAAACGAAAATGGAAATTTTGATCGATCGGATCTTTGTGAAACTGTTGGTCCAAAGCTAAAACCCGCGTACGCAAAACGCGGCATTGGAAAATGACATATATATATTTATATATTATATATATATATATATATATATATATATATATATATATATGTATGTATAAACTCGAAGAATCCTGAATAATAATGGCAAAAATAATAACTTAGACAAGAAAATTACTAAAGGTGAAAGTGCGCAGAACTGGGGCAGCTTTAATTTGTACACACCAATTAAGCTTTAAAGCAAGGTGATATCGGCAACATAGCCGGGCTGAACCTTGAAATTTGCTCTGTCAAACTAGGTCAAGTTAAAATAGTGATTATGAACAATACGATGTGACATTACAAGGCGTTGCTAACAGAATCCAAAATCTCCATAAAATGTTATTCACTTTTCGGTTTGATTCCGCTTAGTTAGTTTACTATCGTTTACTACCATGATCAATAAATGGTGTTGGTTTAAAATGTAAATACGTGATTTGAACAGGTTATTGTTTTGTAAGCAAGCTTTAAATGATTACAATATTTGGTCTTTTGACAATTCATTCATTTTCAATGTTTGCTTGCAAGTTTATTCTTTTCTGACAAATAAATTATTAAAATACTTTTTTATCAGGATACTACTACTACTACCATCGCTGCCACAGGAGAGCTAAAATATGCGTAAGTTACATATCCTGCATAAACAGTTTAGTAAACTTGATTTTTTTAATATTCCATGCTTTTATGAACGTCATCAAATGAGCTACAATATACATAATTGATAGTTGTCAGCTTCTAACTTTTTTAAACAGTAGGACATGAAGATTAAAATATATCTATCAAATTTTATCACTTTTAATGACCATGTTTTTAGGATAATTATTTTTCAAATTAGCGTACGATTTATTTCCACGTGTGAATTAAAACATTATGCATTTCGTTCCAACTTATCAACTGCTATACTGGAGTAGAAAAAGAATTATTATTTATATTTTACTTTCTCCAGTAAAATAGTTTATAAGACGAAGCGAAATCGCTACTGGTGCATATATATGGATTTTAAATTATGTACGTGGAAATAATTTGAGAAATAAATAGGTTTTTATTGTTTCTAGACGAATGCTTACTTTCAATATATACTTTGATGGAAATAGAGTTGTTTTTAACATGATTTGTAGTTAGAGATAACTTAGGCATAATTTAATCATTGCATAGTGTAGGAGAATTCGTTTATTTATCACAAAACTGTATACTTACTTCGTGTAAAATCGTGAGTTTTAGCCTTGTCAGCTCGCAAGAATTGAATGCACGTCTTTATTGAGGTCACATATTCAGTATTTAGGAGTTGAAACCAATTTCTCTGTGTTACAAGGTTACACATTTGTATGCACGCCAAAACAGAATGTCCTTTGGCACAAGCGATATGACGTATCTGTGAATCGGATGGTGTGGTGTTCGAGTCACTCTTGCAATCTCAGCTACTAGTTCGGAGCGGTCTCATATAAATTAGATGGATTACATATTTTATCTATACCTAACTAAATTTGATTTTCTCTCTAAATGTTTTATTAATTACATAGTTATAATTTTGCGAAATGTTCCATCATAGTAATCGCCAAACTTGAAAATGTGGGCTGAGAGGTAGGTTGATTGATTTTTAGCACTGCGAAATAGCTAAACAAGTCGCTCTGCTAATAAAGAAGCATGCACTCAGTCTTATGCTAGAATTTGGGATTTTGTCATTCTAATCCTTTTTTACAATTATTAAAATAATTTTTATTCTGAATATTATAGACATGAAGCAGAATGTGCATTCGTAAAACTGCAATCAGTCGACCTGAAAGAATCAACAAAAAGGTGTAATAAACGAAACGATTTTGCCAGTAGCCGAAACTCACTTTCGTGTTCACCTTTGCTTTACGAAATGCTGTGTGACGCTGAATCTCCACGCGGAGTTGTGGTGAATTCTGACGATTTCGCTGAAAAACCAACGTTGGTAGCGCAATTTCCGTATTTGGTTCCGAGTTTCAATATCAACCAGCTTACGAATCCTTTCTCTTCGTTAGATAGTAGGAATAAATCTAGCGATCTACTTGATGGCGTAACATCGACTGTTGATGAATCCTATCGTGACGCACTCCACCAGGTTAAAGCAATTGGTGTGTCAGACAACACTGCTGCTCTGGCCAAAACGAAGTTGACGGGAGGCTCTTTATGCTCGAAATGCTTGCGATTTGGCTTTTGGATGTTTGTTATTTTCCTGCTCACACTTCTTTTGTTATGCTTCGTTACCAATCTTTCAATACCAGGTTTTCAGAGTCTTTGCCCGATTATTGGAAAAAGCTCATGTTATAGTCGCAATATTTATGGTCAATTACCTTTCACGCCATTATCTTACTCCCGCTGGACTGGACCGCCTATATAATCTGCGTATATATATATATATATATATATATATATATATATATATATATATATATATATATATATATATATATGCATATTTGATAATTAGCGACATGCTGATATAAATTAATAATTATTAATAGACATAATTTCTATCAGTATGCATAGAAAAAATGCTTTGGACTCACCAATTTTTATTTACGAATTACACAGGTAGATTTATAATTTTATTCTATTGAGGCATGACGCAGAGCATTATGATACTGTGTGCAATCGATTCCTTCAAATCATGATTGTTTTAAACGCATTACAATTCAGATTTCTCTAAATGAATTTTTTTAAAAACTTAAGAAAATTTATATTTTGCTCTGCATATGACTGACAATTGATGCCAGCTGCCGAAATCACTTGTACGTGGAGCATGTTCAGAAATTGCTGATTTTTGTGCGATGTACATATTTTCATCAAAACAAGAGAAAGGTTTTATTTATATCTTGTTTCTGCTCTATTTTATGAGTGACCTGCCGTTGCAGGTACATTGAAAATGTTTACGCCTAACAATCTGTGCATTACATTAATATTATAATTTTACTTATAAACTTCACTTTTGTTTTTACGAACACATCTCTTACCTGTGTCAGTTAGGAAATGACTGATCGTTTATCGGATTATTTTAATTTTCTTGAGACAACAATCCACGAAGCCATTAGTCTTTAAAGTTTCTCAGAGCCAGTTTCATTTTGAATCTATGTCCCAAGGTAAAAATTACAGACTACTGAAATGCCTACGTCTTTAATCCGCTATTGTTTTTATAAGCTCTTTGACGAACTAGAAAAATTCCGTTCATATTTTTCCACTGTCTATAGTATCATGCCTCAATGCAAGACCCTTTGTTCATTATTTGTCTTAAAGGTGGCTATTGCCACAGTAACTATTTCTTGTCTAACATAGACATCACACAGTATATTCAAGCTAATCCATCTAAGAGACGACTATTTTTTACTTAGTTTACAAATATTGAGAACTAGTCCACGGATTTCTGGAGATTCTGTGTGCTGCAAAACAATTGTTCTTATACTACACAATCACACAATCCGGACTACTAGGACTCTGTTGCAGGATTTACTTCCAGTTCTTCGCTATATATATATATATATATATATATATATATATATATATATATATATATATATATATATATACATAAATCGCGACAGTTGTAAAACCTTTTACAGTTATCCATCTTTATTAATTAGCTAACTGAATGTGTGATCAAAATTTTTGATAAATCGTGTTGACAAAATCTTCTGAACGTCGATTATGTACACGTATTAGATACAATCTTGAGTTAATATTAATTCATCAGTGAGAGTTGTGAAACTAAAAGAATAGCGTTGTTTAGTGAATCTGTGCAAGCGTGAGGAGCATGTTTTCACATTTGGATTTCGGCTTGCTTCACGTAGCGCATTATTATGTTTTTTAACTTTGATTATTCTCCTTTCGTATTGATGATATATGTTCACGGGCAATCTTAACTTTCTTGAAATTGAAAAACTCGCGTACATAGCTGCTCTATATTTTCAAGCGTTTCGTTTTCCTCTTAATTCTTTTCCGAAAGTACTAGATGAAACCGTTACGGATTACATTAACTCATATTTACAAAGCGTTCGTGCTTATCTAACTTGTGCCGGAATTCTCGTCAATATTAAAATTGTTACGTCTGAGGCATTAGATCTGAACGAAAACCTGGATTAATTAAATTTTCAGTTATATATTAAAATAGACATTGTATACAGTTCCATAAATTCCAAGTGGATTTTGTTAGACAAATGACTGCTCCGGAGCCAGACTTGATAATGGAATTTTATAATTTGGCAGTTGGATTCTACACGTGATTACAAAGTCTTTGCTGATAATCATTCCTAATCGGGTCTCGTTGACGTGACTTATAGTTATGTAGGGATTTGATGCTCATTATTTTTTAAATGTTTTTTTTACAATTTGGAGACATATTTTTTATACTTTGTGTAATACTGTTGGTTTTATTAAAAAAATCATAACTTCTATAACCTTTTATTCAATAAGGGAATTTTATTGTGTATCTCTGTATATCTGTTTTTTGTGTTTATTTGCGAATAAAATATCATTAATTTTTCACAAAGTAGAAAACAATCGTTAACGGTGGAAAGGGTGATTTTTTGTTTATAAAATAATTATTCTTCGCTACCACAGGTTATATGTGCCATAATATTTTATTTATCAATTCTATTAACTGTTTTACATTATACTCCGGTGTGAAGATGGCATTTTTCCATTCATACATGACTAATTATGCACCAATTAGCCAATTTACGCGCTTAACATGAATATACTGCTTTGGCAACCAGGTGACAATTTCATGAAATTTTATGTTTCGTTATTCATATTTCAATATTTGAAGATGCTATCGTGAAGCGGTCGAATGGAAAAAACATTTGCTAACAGTCATTAATCCGCAAATGATATCTAAACAATTGATAACTCCAGCTGCGCAATCAATCATTGCTTAAGTTAATATCTTCAATGAATTTATCGATATCTGCAATAGCGTATTACACGTGATTGCAAAGGTATTGTGCAGAAAAAAACTTATTAAAATAAAAAGTTTGATGAACTTAAAGGCCTGAGATACGCATTTCTGATTTTCAATACACTAGGCATGCATTTCGCCTTAATACTTGTTAATCAGATTGATGTGGTACGTGAGGCCGACCTTACATTTGTTATATTTGTTACCTTGTAAATAAACGAGATTGGTAATCATCTCAATTATGACAATTTCATTTCAGTTATCAATACATTTTTTATTTTGGTTATTCCTTTTTCCTTAACGTTTTAAAAGGAGTAAAGTTGATTATTGCCATTATGCTGTGTAGACCACATAAGTCGAATTATCATCGGAAAATAATAGTTCTGACTAGTCAACATGACATGATTTAGATTTACTTATTTTATGGCAGTAAAACATTGTTAGATTTTCAAATTAATTCAAGTGAACTATAATATCCACTGTGATAAAACAATTTTGCAATTGACATCCAATAGACTGAATTTCCATATTAAATTCCGTATTGATAACAATCAGAAACAAGATTCCATTTGCAAAGGTAATAAAAATAAATCTGTGATGGTCCTATAAACTTCTAATGTAAAATTCAAATGATATTAAATGTAATATAGAGCGAGCTATTTTTAGTTGCTTTATTCTTCGAAAAAACGTAATTTGTGAAATTAGTATGAAAGGAATAAAGTAAATAATGCGTATTCTTTAATTTTATTCTAATAGGTTTACAGAGTAAACTGAGGAAACTAACTTAGAGGTCCTAGATTCGTTTCAGTCATAACTATTCTATTTATGTGAAAAAATTTTTTTTCAAATTTTAAGCATAGTAACCTATTTCCTTTTCTAAGTTTATGCGAAAAATTGATTAGTAATCTTACTATTTGAGCACAAGTATGCCTTGATAAAATAATCTTACTTCACAGTTTTCGTTCTGATCATTAAAATTTAAATTTCTCCAAACTATTAACTATTGAAGCACCACCTTACTCGAAGGAATTTAAATGCTTTAAACCAAGAAAATACCAAAATAATTTCCGTTTATTGGTCATAAGTAATCCAAAATATTTAAAAATACTTTGCTGAAGTTATCTTGAAATGCTACGTATTTAAAAATATATTGCGCGAAATCCTATATCGAAAGAAATGTATTCCTGACCGATAACGATAATTAAAATGCAAATTTATCTAAACTTTAAAAGAACAAAAGATAGATACACTTGTGCCACCGCTTTTATGAAAGTACACTGTTTAAACATTCGTGGGCTTCACTAAAGATAAAACTTTACGTTTGTTTAGTCTCTACTACTGAAGAATTAGAATTATTTAATGTGAACTTCAGTTTAGCTCTGATTCAGAAAAATCTTTAAGTTTGTTTAATAAATCCTACCTAAAGTAATAGAAAAGTTATACTCATGTATATCTAGATCAACCAATATTATAGTTTTAGTTTCTGGCACTATGGAATTCTAAAAATTGTCTCTATTAATGCACAATGTTAATACAGCAGACTTACTGTAGGCGGTTTTGCAGAACAATTTCTCTTTTGTATATTATGCTTTACATTAAATTTGATTCGTCTAAATGTTATAAATATGTATTCTGTTGGCCATCACTCGTTTAGCAAGCGTTTGTTTGGTTAAGCGTCATGAAATCGAACATTAAAATCCCGTCATTTCCCAATTGAAAACCGCGCCCAATTAGTTGACAGTAATTGAATTCTTTAATCGCAAAATATTTTATTTTTGGATATTCTAACTTATTAATGTCGTCTTATTTTTGTGCTTTGTGTACACTCTGTGCTTTCTTGCCTACTCTGTGATTGACCAATTATTTTCACAATCATTGACTATATTTCGTCATCTGACTAGAACACGTTTTGCTGCTATTTCTTTTATTCTATCGTTATCACAGTTTACTGTGCGTGATACGCTTATTTCTTGTAAAATATAATGTACAGTTCATGAAAATAAATTGTTTTTATAAATAAAAGAAAGCTTGATTTTCACATTTGTCATGCTGAACATCTGAGTTTTCTCTGAGAGCATAGCTAGTTTTATGATGTCGTTAACTGTAGAACGTTTGATTTTGAGCTATACAACTTCAAGCGTGAATGTCAATTTACTCATTCCAAGCACAGTTTGAATATTCTCGTCTGCTAAAATGCATCAGCGCAGAGTTTTTATTGATTTAGTTTAAAAATTTCGCTTCCTTATGAAATTTTGCGAATTGTTAACTTCAGAGTTGTGATCAAAAATAGGCGACCACAATTTGTTTTCACTTTGCGATTTACATTCCAACGTACAAAATTCAAGCATAAACCAAGATAGAAATGTCAATGCTGTTCGGTATCAGTTGAAAAGGGTAGATTCAGAAAACAATGCTGTTTTCGTTAACATGCCCGAAGAGCCACGCACTGCCGCAGTTGATCGTTTAGGCAGGGTGCCGAGGCCAACTCCCGAGGGGAGGGGAATGTAGCAGTTGCAATCTTGGAGGCCGAAAATGTTTCAATATCCCTACTGTCGGCTGATGAAAATTCAACAGCAAGTTATCGCAGAAGTGCACTGATTAAGATGAATAAAGTCGGGAAAATGGTGGAAGTAGCAGCCGACACGCAGAAGTGCATACGAAATAGTAATTATTTGGGTTTCGTTTTGCTAAAGGGGGACGCTTTATACGAGCAAACTCCTATAAATAAGGGATTAATAAAAATGCGTTTGTGTTCAGCAAAATTACTACCTCTGATGGTTTGAAAATCTAAAAATTTGTCTGTACCACTGAACACGTTGACCAATGAGTTAGGAATAATTAAGTCTACGCTGGACAACACCATTAAAGTAAATTCTGAGGGAATCCGCATAAACGACACAACTTTTATTGGTGAGCGTAACTAGTAGTTGATCCCACACTGGGATCGTGTGATTGAACGATTTCAGACTCCCAGTGGAACACTAGAATACCAACTAAGTCATATGGGGATCTACTGTACGTAGGATGATGAAAATTATGCTCCAATACCATGGCCATAACGTCGTCAGCCGTTTTCTTAATTAATGTTAGTCGAGCTATCGCGCATTACTGAGGCAGCTGGAAAGACATACCTCAGCAGAATTTATCGAATCATCATATTTGATTCTAAAACTTCATTCATTTCCGTGCTCTTCGTATTATCAAGTTTCACCACAGTGTTTTTTGTGTTACCAATTGTGTGAATATAGAACTAGCTCTGAAGTTGACCATGAGAAGGAATTTTCGAAACGCCAGAACAACGAAAAGAAGCTTATGAATAGTGAAAGGAAAAATAATTTAAAATTCCAAAGAAGCTACGCTTCAGAGAGAAGCTATGTATAACGCAATTATTGGACACAAAATTGTGTGATTACGGAAGAATGAAGACTCATGATCACAAAACCATTTCAGTACCGTAATAATTTCGATTTAAATCATCATTTTTATTTACATAAAATTTCATTTAGTTATCATACGCGGAAGTTATCTCAATTTATTATGTTTTAGATTAAGCAAGATTTCAAGACACCAGTTTTATGTTAATTTAATGAGTAATCTAATCAAATTACAGATTGTGCCTAAAATGCAACAAAACACGTCATAATTTGTTAGTCATCTTTTTTAGTGAAAAAAACGGATAAAACTTGAGATTTTATAGGGGTAAATTCATTCAATCCGAAATCCAGTAAAATAAAAACGAGTTATCGATAGTGCGAAACTTTGAAGATTGAAAGGTGGGGAATTTATTAATGTTTTGTATTTTACCTATAATAATTCGGCATCCGCACTACATTTTATTTGAATAAAAAATGGAGCTTTTATATTACGACCATCAACTTTAATGTGACGTCGTGTTATATCACGAACTTTTACATTTCCATTACATATGCGTATAGAAATATCATTAAAAATATGAAATTCAACAAATTTGTGCTAACAGGAGGAATGGAAGCATACACGCATTCTTACAAAGATATATATATATATAAGCAAGTATATATATATATAAAGCTTATAATTGACAAATATGTATAATCAAAATCCTGCCATCAAATTGCAAATCAATATAACTTCCCCATGTTGCGCGGTGTCCGTTGTTTAATGAGCGATCAAGGATGGCTAGTTATAAATTCGTCTTAATTTATTCCAAATTGGTTCAAGCAGTTCCCCTCGATATAGTGAATTTCGTTAAACCCTTCTATTCTCATTGCCTGTTGAAGGCAGCAGTCTGTGTTTCATTCTGACATCAATAAACCAGACGTGGTATCCCTTCCTCTTTCATCATGGAGAACGCGTCTTACATTTGGTAGTCACAACAGATCCTCTTTATGTACTTCGCCAAGTTGGTCCCCGAGTTCGGTTTGTTTCACATTTCTTCTGAAGGCTCAAGTAAGGCGTCTATCGTTTTCTCGAAGTATTATATTTCCAGGTTAGACAATGTTTTTATACCTTTCCTACATTTCAAACTTAATACTAATAGCGACTCTGTTTGCTTTCTTCCGTTGTTTTAGTTTTTGTAATAAATATTAATTCATTTTTTCTAAGTAGTGTATATGAGCATCATTTCAAGGTGGTGCTATGTAGCTTCCCGTGGTTATATCATTTGATTGAATAAAATATTTTCCTTTTGAATAAAATTGTTAATGGCTGTAGGTACTGGTTGAAATAA
Organism: Eudiplozoon nipponicum; assembly: GCA_029291075.1. Classification (NCBI taxonomy): domain Eukaryota; kingdom Metazoa; phylum Platyhelminthes; class Monogenea; order Mazocraeidea; family Diplozoidae; genus Eudiplozoon; species Eudiplozoon nipponicum. Next base: position 79,938 of record JAQBSW010002790.1, read on the forward strand.
TATTTATTAATAAAATTCATTGTACCCTTCCTGTGTGCAAAAACAAAAAGAAATTTTTATCAGATCTAAGAAAAGTTTCTTTCGCATATTCCTCTCAAATATCTACTAATGAACATATATCTATATATAAATTGGAAGGAAGAACAAGATAGAAATTTATGAACATAGAGAGAGTGTGAATTGTGTGCATGTATGTTGGTAAATAATATTTGAGATCGAAATTAACTGCTGTTTCTCTTTGATTGCTGGTAAAGGCAAGTGTGTTACCCTAAATAACACTCGTAATTTAGCTGCATTAAATGTGCGCGTTAATGCTGCTTCAACTTTCTTTTGTGCCATTCGGGAAACTGCATCCCCCTTAAATGGGATGTTTAGGTAGACTGTTTTCTTTTCCGGCCCATAATACGTCTGTTTCTGCTTAATTCCCCTTTTAATAATTGATTCAATTAATGGTCTGGGATAGCCATTAGACATTAAATCGTTAATTGCTTTATTATATTCATTTTCTTTAGAATCTTGACTAACCAACCTGTCAATTCTTGAAAAGCAACCACGAACTGTTGATAATTTATATTGAAATGGCACAAAACTGCTGTAATGCAAATACTGTGCAGACCATGTTGGTTTATGGTAAATTGTTCTGTTTAATTTACCATTAGTTTCTTTCTTTAATAGTACATCTAGGAAAGGCAGACAGTCATCTTTCTCGTGCTCTAACGTGAAGCCGATATTCTTATGTGCTTTGTTGAAACTTTGAAGCAATGTTCGTGATTGCGACCTGTTCTTAAGTACAAGAAATATATCATCCACGTACGTATATATTGAGCACATTTACTTATGTCACTCTTTAATGATGTTTTATTTAGGGTAACACACTTGCCTTTACCAGCAATCAAAGAGAAACAGCCGTTAATGTCGATATCAAATATTATTTACCAATATACATGCGCAAGTTTTCGATCAACTTACGTAGGCTGATCGACCAGACGGTTAATTACTCGAATGAGAGAACATTGTAACTTCAACGCCCGTTAATTAAGAAATTCATGTAATTTCAAATAAAAAATAGCAAAACCAAGGCCAAAATAACTTTTCATTTTATTTAGAAACTGTAGATAATAAAGATATATAGGCATAAATCTATACTTATTCAACCAGGAATTCAGTGTTTTGACAATTGCAATATTCAAAATGCGTGCAAACCCAGTAATCAACTAACATTGATAACTAAATCAGTTACAAATTTATGGTACCCAAAATATGAATGGATACCATAAGAATGTTATTCCGACTCACTAATAAATGGAAATCAAAACAAGATTAAACATTTTATGAATACAAATATAATCTATTTAGATATCTAATGCGCTTTCATTCGTCATTCAAATCTGTCCATCTTAGTGTAATACATGCATTTTTTACTTTAAAATTCACCCGGGGCTTAAATAAAAATTGTATTAAAACTCCTCGTTAATGGCTTTTAAATCTCAAGAAGTGATTGGTCAATACGCTTATATGATACTGACAATTTTTATCATAAATTTTAAGAAATCAAAGACTGTTGGATTATGCCTTTATTTTAGTGCAAACAGCTTGTATTAACGTCTAAAATGTTAAACAATCAAACTTATCGAAGTTTACGTTAAAATGACACGAATTCACCAATTAATTATCCAGGAAAAATCTTGCGATATTTCCACATATAAAAGCAAGGCTAATGCAAATTGCACAAATTTCTTATAACTCAGTTATGTGTAAATTAGAATAAGTTAAAGTTAAAATTTTAATTTTCGGCAGATTTAATTCTTCGATCGATGTCCAATTCGGAGAGGTGTTCGTATCTTTGAACTTTTCAAGTATTTTGATCTACACATTTTATTTTTCCATCAAGCTTTGATGATGACAATAGATGGTCGAAACGCGTCAATACGTGTGACTTGCAGTAGTTCTTCTATTTTGCGCAACTGGTTAGATAAAGCAGGATTGGTCTCTATCCAAAGCTTGCAAACTTGATTTAAAGAATTGTTATCACCAATCGTACAATTATGTTAATAGCTGTATTTTCTGGTTCAGAAAATTCTATGCGTTAAAATGATTTCTAATGAAAAATAAATTGAAATCGTTTAAGAAACGTATACGTATTCCAGTAGCATCAAAATGCACATGAATTGGAGATGTGCACTTCCATTTTTAAAAACGGAGGATTAATTTTTAGTATTTAGACTTTCACATCTACGCACGTTATAACTACCATGCAATTTTCAGTTCTCCTACATTTCTTCCTGTTTATTTATCCTTAAATAGAGCAAATGGATTGTCTGCACGTTTAGAATAAGAAATGGGTAACTCTCCCTGAATTTTCTGTGGTAAACTTAAAGTTGTTATTAATGATAATGGCATAAATAACATCCTTTACCCTGTACTAAATTATACTTGCTAGGGCCTCTGAATTCTTTATTCCAACGAATACTTAACTTTAAACAATCATTGATTGCGCTGGTGGTGGTAACAACTCTTTAAATCATGATTTTATTTCAAGCTCGCAAACTTTATTTAAAGAATACTTCACTTGTTATCCTTATCTTGAATAATAAATTGAAAGAGAATTATAATTTTTAACATAGTATGATCATGGAAAATAATCATGTATAACAGTGTCGTCGAAATATTGATTATTGAGCAAGGTGCGAATACGATACAATACACTACGTTTTGCATAAATAAATAATGCTAAAAATTTACAAGAAATAGTATTTTGTGAGCGTGACATCGGTAGTATTGTCTAAGCTAATTTCGTCATATTCAACAGAAGAATAAGGCAGACTTAGTTAGCGAATTGTTGAATTTGTACATATAAATGGGAAGTTGTCTCCCTTATCAGAACCCCCACATTTTAAAAACATTTTTCACATAACATTTCTCTGTGCAGGATCATTATTTAAGATTAGTTAAATGATGTTTGCGAATTTGAGCTAGACACCAATAAAATCTTTCATTTGAAAGACTACCGGAAGTTGCAAGCACTAACGCACTTAGAACTTCTTGTTCATCCTGAGCAATGCGAACTTTGATTTCGTATTACGCAATAAATGGTTGGTGTGTAAAATATTTAAAAAAAAATTCTATTTCATTATTTTTTATCAGATTTCAATTCACTTGAAACTGTTTACTTTGGATTCAATGCATAATGCCAAAGAGAAATAATCTGATGCAAAAATGTCAAGATCTAAGAAAAAACGATCGCTTTGCCATAATTCGCACAATGTTAATCAAACTGTCGGCAGAGGTATAAGTTTAACAAAAAATACAAGAGAAGCGGAAGAGACAAATTTAAACTGCTCTCAAAATAAGCCCAATTGCTGTCCATCTACGTCAATCCGTCGAGATAATGGAGGAACGCCAAAAGAAAATGCTGTGAACGTTACCGTACACCAAGGCGATGTCAACAGAGGAAATACGAAGTCAAGCAAAACGTGTGACAATAGCCTTTCGTTTTCAAATTCCGCCACAAAAAAGTCGGATCCCAGGGAGAAATATGTGAATTTGGTCAAAAGAAATGGATTTGAAAAAAATGTGAATAAACCCATAGCAGTAAATGCGCTACAATCTCAGAGCACGTTACAGCCGTTGATATCACTAATTGACGGTCAAGTGACCTTTGATACATCATTCCGAAGGCCTTCATCATGTGTCGCTTTGATTTGGAATGGTTTGATGTCCGATATGGCAAAAAATGTTACATTGCGTTGCTCCTCTATGCCGAACTGTGAACATTGGAGAAAAACTACTTGTAGTAGCTCAGAAATTGCACGTAAGCTTTCTTTTAAATGCTTTTCTGCTATTCTCTTGAAATAGCTAGTAAATATATTGAACTTTCATATTTTTGCCAACTTAATTGCAATTGGTTTTAATTTCTGTCTGACGGCAATATGATCATAGAAAACAAGAGCACGTGTTAGTGTATACGACCAAATCCTTGCACCAAACACAATGTGATGATCGGTAAATAGTACAACAAACTCTTTCAAGAAACAATTATTTATTTCGCGAGTGATGGCGACTAATTTTGGTTAAGTGTGCGTGAACGAAACAAACACCAATCCCGTGTGGTACCAGAACACACATCACAGTAAATCTCTTGTCCTTTGCACGTAAGGCCTCAATTAGGTTATCGTTGGACGCCATCGAAAAACGACAGGAAGAGTACAAGCAGTCCTAAAAAGAATGGATATAAAATGATGCCAGGCTATTTTGTATGACTGGTTCGAAATGGGATTGACATGTATTGCATAACGGCAGGTTCGATTTTAAATAATGTCTATACTAGACAATTTGTAAAAATAGGTAACAACAACATGGGTTTTCTTTTTTCATGGTGATTAAGCGAACTTTCTGTGAGTGGAAAACAAGAATTTTATCTGAAAGTTGTGAGAGGAAGCTTCTGGGCATTTCAGTGCGCATATTTCAAGATACTTATTGAATTTTACAAAAAATTTTATATTCCGCAAAATTTGTTCGTATAGATCTATGCTAAAGAAGTCACATGAAACTCAATTCCATCATTATTTACATTGACGAAATGTAAATTACGATTATTACTTCAGAGAAAAATTATATATATATATATATATATATATATATATATACGTATATTATTTTGCATAGTTTTAATCTTATTTCTTTAACTCTCTTTTCGCCTTTTTCCCGAAAAATTTTCTGTTCGTGATTCTGCGATTTACTTCATTCACTACTGCTAACTAATATATTTTCACATGGTTTCATAAGTTTAACATTCGAGAATACGCGTATATCTATATCAAATAATTTGCCTTATGGATTTGTTGGAGTAATTGGTATTCAGTCGCATTTGCAATTCTCAATTTTGGGGAAATTAGGCATACCTTGAAATCCATTGTGTTGATACCATGTACCGATTCGTCAATCATAGTGTTGGTACCATTTACAGGCTCGGCATATATATTTTGTATAGTGATTTGGCTTTGAAGTTGCATTGTCGAAGTCTTTATACAAATTTAATTCCACTACTGCTTGAGTAAAAATTCTTTTAGGAGATTATAAATTCAAATTATCCCACATTCCTTGGCTAAATATATAGTGGTTATATGGCATAGTACCAGCTCTTTCTGGTAATTAGCTAGTAAGCATGATATGAACGTGCACATGAGATTATACTTTTCGTTCATGCTGACTCGTTTATCCACCTCCGCAACGAAACATATATAACATTCATGATAATAATCTTTGTTGCGAAGAACTAATATATATGCAAGTTTGTATTAGGTGTTGCGAACCTAGTAACAAATTATTTCAGTTGTGACCAGAAGGATAAACCAAAGGCAGCATGAACGGAAAGTATAATCTCATGCACATTCGTTTCGTGCGTACTGGCGACTTATCCGTAGTGGCCGGTATTACGCCCTTTAACCACTATATATTTGGTTGAAGAATGTTGGATTATAGGACGGTACAGAAAATGTTGTAATTTTTTTTTAATTCGGTGAACTATAGCATACATTGATATCCATCATGTTAGTACCATGCACCTTTTGCTACTTTAATTTTGGTTTCGGTTATTGACACAATAGCCATAGTTTTAGTATCCTTTACAGACTCGGTATATATATATTATGCATTTTGAGATAGCGTTAAAGTCGCATTGTCAAAGACTTCTTATGATATTTGCTCCACTATTGCAGGTTTACACATTCGTCTAGGAGATTGTACCGTCCTATTATCCCACATTCCTCACGCAAATATATAGTGGTTAAAGGGCGTAATACCGGCTCCTACTGATGAGTCGCCAGTAAGCACGAAACGAATGTGCATGAGATTATACTTTCCGTTCATGCTGCCTTTGGTTTATCCTTCTGGTCACAACTGAACTAATTTATTACTAGGTTCGCAAAACCTAATACATACTTGCATATATATTAGGTCTTCGCAACAAACAATATTTAACTGTTATATATTGAATTGAATGATGTCATGCTTACCGCGAAATGTGATAACTGATATCGATCAAGGCCAGAGTGTATGGATTTACTGGAGTAACAGGTATTCAGAAATAGTTGTTATTCTCAATTTTGGTGAACTATAGCATACATTGATATTCACCAGTTTGGTACCATGTACCGATTCGGAAACCCTAGTGTTAGTATCATGTACCTTTACGGTACTATAATGTTGATATCGGTTACTAACACAAAAGCCATAGTGCTAGTATCCTTTACAGACTCGGTATATATATATTATATAGAGTGAGTTAGCGTGAAAGTCGCATTTTCGAGACTTTATATGATGTTAGCTTCACTAATATAGTTTTATACATTCGTCTAGGATATTGTACCGTCCTATTATCCCAGACGTCAAAGTTGTAATGATATTTCTTTCCGGTAATAAACGGTCTGATCGATTGGTCCACGTAAGTTGATCGACGTTTTCTACATGGATATTGACAAGTAATCGCTTGAAGTCAACATTAACGGCTCTTTCTCATTAATTGCTAGTAAAGACACATGTTTTACCTTAAATAACACTCGCAATTCAGCTCCATTAAATGTGTGTGTTAATACCATTTTGAAGTTGCTTCAGCTTCATGCGAGAAACCTCGTTCTCATTTAATAGTTTGTTCAGATAAATTGCTTTATTTATGATCATACAACGTCAGTCTCTTTTGATTTCCCATGTTAACAATTAACTTTGTTTGTTTATGGCAAATTGTTCTATTTCATTTAACTTTAACCTCTTTCTTTATTAGTACATCCAAGCTCAGTAGACAATCATCTATCTTTTTCTCAGATCTGAAGCTGATATTTTTATGGCTCTATTCGTGATTGCGACTAGGTTTTGAGGACAAGAAAAATATCATCAACTTAACGTATAGATATTTTGCACATTGACTTGTCTCTATTTTTGTGTTTCAGGTTGGCCTAGGAAATTCTCAGCTGAAACTGATGACAGAAACCTATCCACTGTCCTACCATTAACCAGATTACATATACTTTCATTGAAACGAAACTTTACATCTCTCTTGAGTTACAATAAAAATTTGCGTATTTTTGGACCTAGGACCGGGAATGTTAATTTATTTACGTCTACCGCATTTGTAAACAAAAGCGTAGCATCTAAAGACACCATAATCATGTTTTTTATATTTATATAATGAATTGCGTTAACAAACTCAAATAAATCGACTTTCGAATAATTATCTAGTACACAATATCCTTTCCATGTTCACAACGATAAATAAATTTTATCAGATCCAAGAAATGTTTCTCCCCTTAGAAACTGAGCATTGCCTAATTATTCTATCTGTGATCGATCTAACACCGATTTCGGAAATGTACGGACATTCCCAACTAGGTCATTTTTAGTTAATAGATTTGTAAATCTGTCAAATATGAATAATATTGTAAATCAACATGAGCTGTTTTATCGTAGTTTTAATATGGTAATTCCAAATGGAAGATGATTTGAAAATGAAGCCATCACGGATTCTGTTAAATTGGCACAAATTATTTCAGATAAGGATTAGTTAAAATTCGAATTAGATGTTTCTCAAATGGTTCTAACACACCAAGATGATAAACACAAGCTCAATTAGGATATTAAGCATCTCACTAATTAGTTAGTATCGAAAAATGTTGTATGCTCAAAATGAAATAAAGTAGGAGCCACAGTTCTGATGAGTTAGTCAAATTCTAATGATAGTAGTCTATAACTGGTAAATAATAAAAATGTATACACTGAAATAATGAAAGATCCAACCGATAGGTTGCAAGAGCGAGTAAAATTAGTGATAACAATATGATTGTTAGTGAGGAATTGAACCAGACACGTGGTAATACGCAAATAAAGGTAGGTAAAATTGCACACAGAGTGTGTGATTTAGTAGAATGGTATAAACCGGGTAGCCCATTCAAATTAATTGACAGCGTTAGCACTCCAACAATATATAAAATTTCAAAGTTTATATTTCATTTTTTAAGAAAAAATCTTATACCATAGATGGTACGTTAATGAATTCTTCTTCGTTGGCTCAAATTATTGATAAATCTGTACTAGATAATGGAGATAGTTGGGCTAGCTTAGATGCCATATCCACACACACAAGAATACCGGTACCTGAAGCCCTTGATTGTTTTCCTTGTTTTTTGGTTATTGATCTGCTAATATTGGAAGATACTACAATGACGATCGGGAACATTACGTAGATAGTGCTTTTGTATGTTCTGGACTTATTTTACATTTAGGAAATATTTTTATAAACAAATAAGATATGTCCGAATGGGACAAATTTGTCGGATAAAGTAGTAAACATATTTATGCATTAGTTGGGAGATTTCTTGTAGACATTATACTTCTGAATCCAAAATTGTACCTACGTGCTTGGAAAATACCTTACTGCTCTGAAATCATTTTGATAAAGATATGAAAAATTTCTTTGACTTAAATAACCAAGTGAGCGAAATACCATTTATTATGGAACTGGTTACATCGGCTAAACTACAGATTTTGAATATCAAATTAATTAAACGAACATTGGTTGCACGGGCGGTGATGACATCTACTGTAATCAAGTTTGCGAACTTGATATAAACACCTGACCCATTAATTACATTCATTTATTAATATAAACTAAGCTTTGTATAATGTATAATGTCAATTCATTCAGTGGACTGTTTTCGTCCTTATTGGGAACTCATCACGTCCTGGCCCGAATTTGCCACGAATAGGGCTCGAACCTGGGCACGTCAGGTGTTTATATTAAGTTCGCAATCTTGATTATAGCAAACATAAAATTAATTATAAATGGCCAGAAACTAGAAATAGATCATTATATGAAGGAAACTTACGCTATAATTATACTTTATTTTGGGTGAAAACCGGTTACTTAAAACCATCAAAAATAAGACGCTGTAAGTTAACAGATATTGAACTTAGGCAGTTGGAATTTAGTAGACTGTGAGACATATGTATTAATAATGGTTATATTCATAAGTTAAGTGAAACAACCATGATGGATAATAATATATTCATTTTTGTGAAGAATTAGCATGCATGCCATCGTAAATTATCAATTGCGTACCTAGAGACAAATTAGTTCAAATATGAACTGAAGTTTATACCAAAGTCAGTGTGGTCAAAAGGTGTAATTTATTGCAAACAGGCGTTTCGCGCTTATTGACAACTCATCAGCAGGAGCCGGTACTATACCCCATACCCACTAAATATTTGGCCAAGAAATGTGTGAATGGTGGACAGTAGAATCTTCTACACGAATTTGTGTTCAAACAGTAATTGAGATAACTTCATACAAAGACTTCGGGAATGCGACTCAAAGGTCAACTCAGAGCTAGTAAAGGGTACAAACAAATTGGTTTTTGGGGTACTGAGCTTGTAAGCTATACGAACCAAATGGTGAAAAACTAGCCACTCTTAAACAATTATTATAGAACAGACATTATTGCACTTGTGGAAATCATATTCAGTTAAGGTCCAATGGCAAAATGCTGAGTATATATATATATATATATATATATATATATATATATATATATATATATATATATATATAGTATTAGCATTACCATGAAAATATAATAAATAATCTCATTAGAATCCACAGCATACGACTTTGATGGAACAGCAGGTGCTTAAACAGTAGTTTTGCTGTATTATGTAGATGGTTAGGTACAATAGGCTTGGTGCTCATCTTCAGCATGCTAACTTGATTTAAATTTTTTTATTAAAAACAACGAAATCTATAATTGTTTCAAGTGTTCAATATTTTATTTCCAAAATTTTAAGCATCAGTGTGCAAATACTCTATAATTTAATCGCATTTTCTCTTCAGATTAAGATAATAAAAAACATTTCTCTGTATCCAAATGATAGTAAAACGTAAAGGTTGTCAATAAGTTCAATATTTTGATCCTCCTCCGTTATGAATTTACGAAATGATCTAATTAATACGTGCTTCTGCATACACACGATGTCACAGCATAAAGTAAAGTAACGAAACAGAATATTGAATAATTATGAGTTTTAATGCATTTTTATCAATGATTTCATGCATAAATAATTCAATAACTTAAACAGAGACCAAAATCTTTTGTGCGATATTTTCCAGACGAATCCTTCTCATTAAATAAGAGTTTATCCAGTTTCTCCAATTAACAATATATGCTGTTAGATTTCCACAGATACCTTTTGATTAGTAAAGGTACGCTGCAGCGTGATCAAGTGATTGATACCGCGAATTTTAGGGTTTGGTGGGCTGGTACTCGTATGTAATTTCTGTCGTGGCAGCAAAAAAAGGGAATTTATTTTGGTATCCTGTGAAAATAGTCCTCTACAAATATAGCCCTGTATGATGACAGATTAACACAGATATCTCTTTGTAGGTTGGGTTAAACCCCCCGCGTGATCATGTTATCGATAACGCGGATATAAGGGTTTGGCGGTCAGATTCGCGCTCCAGCTAGACACAGAATTTATCCTTTTAGTCTAGTGTGTAAATGTGCAAATGGCCCTCTCCACGTTTCGTAATGCATGCTGGTAGATTTCCACAGATATCTCACGGCAAGTTAGGGTCGAGTGAGACATTGTCAAATAACTAATAACGCAAATGTTAAGGTCAGGCAATTAGATTTCTCGTTCAATACTTCTGTTGTAGAAATGTTACATCGAAGTTACCCTCGTATAATTGCAAGTAGGTTGTGCAAATGGCCCTCTCAAAATACGGCCATATATTAATTAGTACCTTCTGCCGTTTTCAGTAAATTATCTAATCCAAACAGAGCGAATACATAAAATCACACACCAGTCTATGTGATGGTAGAGGTAGTTATTCAATTCTATTGTCCGCAAAACACAAAGGAAGAACTTGGACGGCCACAAATATCGAAAATTATTCAATAGGACATTAATGTGAATATTTTGGCCAAATGAATATCAATAGATGGTGTGATAACAATTAAATAGAGAAATGCCTGTTTCAGATATTGAAGTTCTAGGGGCTCTCTTAGTGACTAAGTGAATGAAATCTCATTTGTAAAATTTCTATATGATATTTTTTTAAATCTGATCTTTTAAATCCGTGATTCTGAATATCCAGACGAAATTTAGTTAACTACATGACATTTGGTGAGTCTTCAACAGCTAACGTTAGTTTAACTCATAATTTCATCTTCAAATGCAGAAGTCATTAATTTCCGTTTATGCATTTGAAAATATACTAATTAGTGCACAGAAGCGCTTACCATCCATTTTACTTACTGCTTTACTAAAGAAATAGATTACAAAAAGCAATTGGGTTTAAAGAAAAAAAACTATCACATAAAATTTACACGGCAAATATATATAAATCAATAAGAATGGAATTAGGCAAATTAAGCTAAACTCAGATGCACATGGGGCTTCGAATTCCCCATATTAATGCCAGTGTAATAAGAATTTTGTTGTTTGAACATATCTAGATGATAAAATTAAGCAATTTTTGACTGCATGGATGGTGGTAACAATTCTTTAAATCAAGTTTTCGAGTTCGAAATAAACACCTATTGTATTTAACTAGTCGTCGAACAACATAACAAAACTACCGCCAGCCGCAAAGCACTGACATATTTCGACCTTCCAAGATCATCATCAGAGTACGACGGCACACTGACTAGCGAGAATCAAATCGCATTTCATATATACATACATATGGAAAGCAAAATTAGACATGCGGCTCTCACATCCAGTAATGCAGCCGACATTTCCAGTCACGTATAATGTATGCAAGACTACTAGGGTGAGAGTTGCATATCTAATTTTGCTTTCCATATATTTGCAATGTGGTTTGATCCTCGCTAGTCAGTTTGCCGCCGTACTCTGATGATGATCACGGAAGGTCAAAACCCGTCAGTGCGTTGCGGCTGGCGGTAGTTTTTTTTTAATGTTGTTCGACGACTGGTTAAATACAATGGGATTGGTGTTTACTTCAAACTCGCAAACTTGATTAAAAGAACAGTTCTATTTATTGCGATAGTTTCTAAACATGAAAGCATACTCTTACACCTAGCCTTAACTTATTTTGAGGACAAAACATTACGAGACACTGACGTACAGAAAACACCAATTTTATATTGCGCACAAAATGTCAGTATGTGTTCCAACAGGCGTGAAGTCAGTTTTCTTCCGCATATTATTTTAAATTTAGGTGGCGATGTAGATACCAAAGCAAATCCAATTACATGTTACATGTGGTAGTATAATTTAGGAATTGTATAATTTAAAAGTTTGTCCAGTTGACCGGGTTCGTCCTTACCGAGGTCCCTTCGTATACTACCTGCAATTTACCGCGAACAGGCCTCGAATCCTTGGCTTGCATATTTCGGAGTCTGTGACACTAACCACTGAGCCGTCCTGTCGCACGTTACACACAAATTTCAATTATTTACAAGCTAACGATTTTTTTAATCAGTCTTTCTTTTAGGTTGAGTGTATATGGCATTACCTTTTATCCAAATTTGCAACAAGCCAGCACAAATTTATCATTATGGAAAAGACTCCACGATGTCATTTGAAGTGGTGTTGAATTAAACATTTATAATTTAACACTCATTGGTTGCGCGGGCGATGATAACATTTGTTTCGAATCAAGGTTGCGATCTTGGTCTCGAAGACGGACATTCATGGTGGAGTTTAAGCTTCTGAAATTTCTCTCCCGTTTCTCAAATTTATGCACTAATGCTTCCAAGAGCACCATGCCAGAAATCAACGTGTAGTTGAGCGACAAGCTTTGTTCGCTTTTATGGAATATCAAAAAAATTGCCGGTTTATATAGACTACCAATGTTTACTTTTACAGCAGGCAAATAAAGCTAGAATGCTTAAAAGCCAAATAATTATTGGCGTTTCAGCATCACCCTGTATCAAGCTGCCTAAGCTTCCATAGTATAATTACTTCAGCATGTTATTTATGTTGATCATGGAAGGTTATAACGCGTCAGTGCGAGGGACCAGCGGTAGTTTTGCTATTTTGTCCGACGACTGGTTAAATACAATTGGATTGGTGTTTACTTCAAGCTCGCAAACTTTATTTAAAGAATTATTACCACCACCCGCGCAATTAATTAATGTTTAATGTTATTTATTAATAATTAAATCGGTAATAGTAAAACACAACCTTCGATGCAACCCAGCTACAATTAAAATAACGTCTACTAATGTAATGGTAAATAATTTATGAACATCCTTTTCACGCTGCTAGAAAACGATTGTGTGCGCCGTTCTACTGACCTACCACACGTTCCTCCCTCATCGACAGAGAATGTTAATCGTATGTTGCAGCTGGCCTTGCCCATGACTTGCGTGTTATCTTGAAATTCATAAGCATGTAGCCGAGTTGTCAATGGCTATTACATGTCCTCCTTTAAGTATCACCTACACAGTCGCATCAATGCTTCTGAAGACACTTTACATTTTCCTTGCGTCATCATTTAATGTATTCTCGATGGGAAGGTTATACGCCTACTTTTCGAGTAATAAGAATACCAAACACGATTTGTGTGTTGTTTGGTCGTTTTAAGCAAACGTTGCATTAACCAACGAGTAATTATTTTCTTCATATAGAATGAAGATAGCAAGAAAAAATGGGTACTTAGCTTCTTCTAAACGAATTTAGCGGTGATATGTTTAAGCAGCACGGTCCCTTAAAATTTACATTTACATTTTAAGAACAGGCCTGCGGTGCACATTCTTCATTTGGGAGATTCGCAAATGTTGGACACATTACAAATTGTGTTTATTGTGCGATGATCTGTCATCCTTTAGTCTCAATACAGTAACTGCAGCGACATTATAAAACTTTTATTAGTACAATAAAGGTTGCAATCTTGATATAAGCACCTGTCTCATTAATTACTTACATATTTAAATAATTAATGGGGCAGGTACTTAAATCATGATCGCAACCTTGATTATAATAATTGTTATCACCGCCCACGCAACCAATGTTCGGTTAATTATAAAACTCTGTCGGAGTGGAATCACACGGTATTTCTTTGGCCTAGTCGTCATTGTAGTGTTAATTGTATGTCGAACCAACACTTCACGCCCCATTACCGTTTAGTTGACATGCTCTTTGAGTCTGACTTCCATAATGGAAATTTACCTCCTGAACTATTGTCTCTAGTTGTATATAAAATTAACTGAAATAGAACAATGTAGAGTTTTGAAACAAAATTGCAGTAAATATTCGATCTAATGCGTAGAGAAATAGTAAAATGAAGCTAAATTTGAAATTGAGAAACCCCGAGTTTTTATTAAAATTCAGTTCGTTATAATAACTGGTTATATGTAGAACAAATAACGGAAAGCTTATGATTTTAGATACGTTATTATGTACGTAAGGTAAGATTCTATTTAAATATTTATATAAAGTAGCAAACAAACCTAGAAATAAGAAAGGTATTTCATTTACATTAATTGTAGATCATTTGCTAACTGAATCTCCAATTGCCATTTCCGCAATAAATTATTGTGAAGTTGTATGGCCTAATATGTACATATGTATATGAGAATCTAGTAAGCTCGAAACGCATGGGTACATGCTATAATACCTTTTGTTCATGCTGACTTTGGAATAGTATCAAAATATCAATTGAAAATTATTCATTTCCTTGAAACACTGACTGAATTCACGCGTAACCATTCCGCTAACAAGTCTAGCTGATAATTGCTTACATCCAGACCATAAAGAGATTGAAGCCAATGCGTTTTTAGAAATTTCAGTAATTTTAATGTTATTAAAAACATAATAACGCGTGTGAAGTTGGCTTCAATATGTCTGTGTTAAAAATGCACATGTTCAAACAGCAAATTCAGTGAAAAATAATTTGAACCCAGGGCTATTTTAACATCTTCTGAAGGATGTGTTGTTTGCGGTCCTCTTAAGCTACGATCCGAAATATTTCTATCTAGTTTGATTAATCACGAAAGTTTATTCAAGTGTAAAATTTCGGTGTAGTGTAGACATTTTAATAACTCTCTAAGATGTTTACGTTCCTCTGAAAATTTGTTTCCTGTTAATTATAACTTGGTGTATAATCACCTTCGTTACAAAGTTGAAGAACAAATGACGCGGAAACACGATAGACATTATTCCACTTTGGCATTTACATATTTTGCAGCTGACTTAAATATAATAATATCCAACACTATACTACCTATGCCCAATGTAAAAGATACAATTACACTGCGATGTACACTACATCTATCAACAATTGTACTTGTTTCTGTGGGCAATCCTATTTAGACTTATTAAGAGGACAATTATGATCAAACTTTCATTGGTTGCGCGGACGGTGTTAACAATTATTTTAAGTCAAGGTTGTGATCTTTATTTAAACATGAATCCGATTATATATTACATGTGTCAGTATAAACCAATCATTGTGAGTTTGGATAAGATAATTCATCTAGTTGAACGCTTTTGACCCTATTGGGATCTCTTCATATACTGGCCAGAATTTGCTGCATACAGGTCTCGACCTTGGACATGTCGATTTCGGAGTCTGTGACTCAAACCCTTTAGTCACCCTGCCGCACGCCACAGACAGTTTTCATATGTAAATCCCAACTCGTGTCTTAT
>JAQBSW010002791.1:0-95591 GCA_029291075.1 Eudiplozoon nipponicum
TGATCATGGAAGGTCGAAACGGGTCGTAGTTTTGTTATGTTGTTCGGCGACTGGTTAAATTCAATTGGATTGGTGTTTACTTCAAGCTGGCAAACTTGATTTAAAGAATTGTTACCACTACCCGCGCAATCAATTATTGTTTTATTGTATTGCTTATATGTGTATATATGGCGAAAGCTGCAAACAGTTAATGTTCGTGACTGCATAGAAATTTTGCAGCCGACATTTCCAGTCAAGTTCAATGTAAGCGAGACTGCTAGAAGTGAGAGCCGCCTATCGAAATTTGATTTCCATATATATATATATTCAATACGTTTTGATCCTCGCTAGTCAGTTTGCCGTCGTACTCTGATGATGATCATGGAAGGTCGAAACGCGTCAGTGCGTTGCGGCTGGCGGTAGTTTTGTTATGTTGTTCGACGACTGGTTAAAATCAATGAGATTGGTGTTTACTTGAAGCTCTCAAACTTGATTTAAAGAATTTAAAATTGTAATTGTGTATTAAGTGATGCTCACCCAGTAACAAATTAGTCGAATATGATCAGAAGGATAAACCAAAGGCAGCAGGAACGGAAAGTATAATCTTGTGCACATTCATTTCGTGCTTTCTAGCGACTTATCAATAGGAGCTGGTATTACGCCCATTACCCACTATATATTTGGGTGATAAATGTGAGAAAATAGGACGGTACATCTGATGAATCACCAGTAAGCACAGCATTATACTTTCCGTTCATGCTGTTTTTGGTTTTTCCTTCCGGTCATATTTGAACTAATTTGTTCCTAGATGCGCAACACCTACTAAAATATTGCATATATATACTAGTTTTTCGCCACAAACATTATCTAAATGCTATGTGGTTTAAAATACTAAAAAATACGTTTCGGATTAAATTTATTGAGAAAATATGTGCTTGCTTTTCTTTTGGCAATATTAAAATATTTTTCGGACCAAATTAAGCAATCCCTACGTACAGTCTTTCATAAAATAGTCTATTGCATAACAGAAATTAAAATATTATATATAATATTCATGAAATTCATATTTTTATTCATATATATACATGCGCTTATCGATTATGCATTATCAACCTCTACGTTTACCATTATGTGCAAAAAATATATAGATTCATCTTCATTAAAGTATATATTCTTACATGCGCGACTTTGAACAAGAAAGCCAAGACAGTGTTGAAATATCGTGTGACAACCAAATTCTGGCGTTCTGACACTTAAAATAAGCAAGATAATAAACAATGCCTATGGCAAGAAAAAATCATTTCCAATAGTCATCATTTCAAATAAAGTAACGAAATAACGACAAGCGTTCAAAGACGAATCATTCATGCTTTCTGCCAAATAACTTAAGCATACATCAAGGGCGACGTAAATTTTCTAAACATAATATTCCAAACAAGGCAAACTTAATCCTTGAAGCACTTGAATGCAAGTGCGGTCGTTTGAAATTCCATTATACCGTCAACATA
Source organism: Eudiplozoon nipponicum (assembly GCA_029291075.1). Lineage (NCBI taxonomy): Eukaryota > Metazoa > Platyhelminthes > Monogenea > Mazocraeidea > Diplozoidae > Eudiplozoon > Eudiplozoon nipponicum. The sequence continues at coordinate 1,488 of JAQBSW010002791.1, forward strand.
AAGAAATCACTGAAATCGACATATCAGCTCTTAAAAGCTGATTGCAATTAGAGTAATACAATTAAGATGACTCTGTTAAGGATCGACAATAAGATCGCGTTAAGCAGATGTCGATTTTGTATCATATTAATTTTGCAACCAAGTGTGATGAGCAGGTAAAACCAAATTTTGAAGAAGAACCAGTCCTATACTGCCTAATTTGGTTTTAGGTGACCAAGAATTCTGTCTTGCCATTTACATACTTTGAAGATTTTTTTGGAGCTCCTAAATAGTAATGGTATCTAGAATGGTAAAAATGAGAAGATAAAGTTGTTATTTTGTTTTATTTTCATGTGAGAAGCTGCCTTTACTTTTCATTGCCGACTGGATTCATGATAACCTTCCCAGTACGAATAGCTAGAGCCATCGGTTGTCAGGCATGAAATTTCTTCGGATTAAGGCCATATATTTTATAATTAATTGGTCAAATAAACTGAAGAATTTGTGTAAGTTTCTACAGAAGTCGAGTTTTTGGGGATCAAACAAGCATTTATAACACACATTAGGAAGTACAAAATCGTTTATAGTTAAAGTAATTATCTGGAAAACTTTATACATATCAGAATGGCGCTTCATTTTTTGTTTGATGAATTTTATTTTTGTTGATAGGTACACAGAATCAGAAACTTACGCGCCTCGAGATGGAATTTAAGGACGAATTAAACTTTATAAAGTCTGAATTTCAGTGCGGTAAGTTGAATTTCGTGGAAATTAATATTTATTCATGTTATATTCACCAAGTTATTCACCATAAAATAGCGTGTTCAAATCACACATAAATAGCTAAAGAGAAATTTGTACAAGTATAGTTAACCTTTGCATATTTTTGTTATAAAGACCAGTGCTAGTTGATATTTTAATAAATTGTTTTCCACAACATTTACTCTTAACGGAACATCCAAACGGATATACAAATACACATCATCTCCATGACGTGTCCTATCGTCATTTTCTTTCCTTCTAATATTAAGGGATGAAACTGAAGCTAGCTCCAGTAAAAGATTAAGAACATCGGATTAAGATTGACTTATTATTGGGCTTATTGTTCAGGTAATGAATAATCAATTATTAAGAATATAGTCTTTCTAAATTTCATCTCTAACTACTCGTTTGATTTTAAAACTCTTAGTGATTTCAACCCTAATTTTGTGTCTTGCACCCCCACCCTGCCTATTGAGATTATTCTAATAATTTGTCTGACGCGTGCAAAGGGTAAATTAATGTCTATTGACTGCAGTTTCATTTAGATGTACGTACATGTGTATCAGTTATATTTTAACGAAGTTTTTTAGTTATGCATACACATACACATGCACATGCGTAGCGTGCGCCTATTTAATAGTATGCCAATAACTGTTATTAACTTGTCTATCTTGAGTAAAACCCTAGTGGTTTGAAATGAAATTTAAGATGTGCATTGGTTTTTCGGACTTCTAGTTTTATCACTCATGGCATGTTTTTATAACGAGTGTTTCTGAATTATTGGTCTCCCCCCACCAGAAAGTGAGGGCCATCTCAGTTACGTCATTTTACATTGAGTGTGTAAAACGAATAGTTAACGCATGCAAATGGTAAATTCTTATTCAGCCACTCTAGTCTCACTTAGTTAGATGAAAATAACAGTTACGGAAATGCACACACCCACACTCACACACGTGTGACACGCGAATATCTAGTGAAAGGTCAGTCTGAAGTATAAATAATATGGCTAGAGGAAATATCGCGCTTGATTCATTAGTTTCATTTGTTAAACTTGTGATGATGGACCAACTGAAGAAGGCTACCGATAAAGGTAGCCGAAATATCTTGGCAAAAGAAAACTACTGGAACAATGAAAGCTGCGTTAGTCAAAACGCAGATCAGGTAAGTTAGGAGAAAAATTGTGCGTTTCATAGAATTGGTTAATTCCACATGATGAGATTTAGATGTGTGGATTTTAGATGTGCTTATGATTATATAGCAGAATTTGAAAGTCCAAAAAACGGATGTGTTTCTCATCATCTGTCTCTTGGTTAATGAGAATACCGTTTACCGCAATGAAATAATCTATACAACGTATATTAGTGTCCGGCCACATTATGTATACTCTAGTTCTTTTGTGGTTTGGACCATCTATAATAGTTGCTCATAGTTGGTTTATTCTAAATTATGTAATAGAAAAACTTTTCGGAAACTTGTTATGAGCTGATGAAGTTCACGAGAAGGCAACTGTTAATATGATATTAGTCATTGGTTTTTATATAAAATGCCAGATATTTCAATCAATACGAGGACTAGCGTAAAAATGGTCTTTCAACTGTGTGGTATAAGCATACGTTAATAATGAAGCTGTGCTTCTGTGTACCTTGTAAAGTTTAGTTTGCACTACTAATACAAAAATATGGCCGAACACAGAATTATATTTAGCTTCTATTGTATCAAGTCTGGGCTATACGAGTTCCTATTAAAAGTATTAAAATAAGCTCAGTGATTGTTCATGCATAAAAATCACTTATATGCCCTAGGTGTTTAAAAAATTGATTGGTAAACAATAAAATAATTTCAAATGATGGTTGATCAAATTGGTATATGCATAATTTTTGCTTTTTACTGTAACGATAGCTTTAAAATTTCTCTCATTTCTTAAAATTTCCTGTTTGACAGAGGAAACATTTATGATTTCACAGCACAATCAACAACTAAATAATTTGAAAGATATATATGTCGCCTTGGATCAACATTTTACACAGAAAGAAACAGAAGCTAAGCTAGACTATCAAAGTCAGAGAGATGATCTAAAAAATAAAGTAGGTGAATTATTTACTGTTTTATACACTTTAATATTGTTTAAATTTATAGTTTTAAAGCTTAAATCCAACCATTTTTCGATAGGTATTGTATTATTTAACTTGAACGTTTTTAGACTTTAATATGTAACGTAAGGTGTCCATATATTTATTTAATATTTATGGCATGCATTGTTATAGGTTAGCGTACACATGTATAATATCAATAACGCATTCTGTTTATATTTCCTGGTTACTCTACAATAGAGGCGAACACCATGTCTCAAACTCATCACATAATTTATTAAGTAGTATAGATCAGTTAGGCAGTTCGATATTATAACTGAATGATGCCGTAATTACAACAAGAATTTCATAATTAACATTGATCATGGCGAGAACACTAGGTATTAGATAAAGTTACCGTTGATCAGAAGAATTGTTATTCTCATTATTATTGAACTTTGGTATAACTGAAATTTTGTTGTCTACACATTTTCACACGTCGTGACATTTTTTGCTATATCATTGATGAGCATGTTTTTCGATTCAGCTTAAGCGACAATTCTGTTACAAGCCATGAACACGTCAGTCTTTGCAAGTCTTCGTTACATCCATTAATCCTCATAACTTTAAATTCTATCTCAGAATTAGAATGATAAAATAATTTTACACCTGAAATATATAATAAAGGAAAGCTGAATTAGTCAATGTAAGACGATTCCTAAATCCAAATTTCAAATTAAATATTGCATTGTGCTTCAAAACGATATAAACTTGTGCTGTTATGAGTATATAACTTCCTTTGTATTATATTTATCAGAGTATACTACGTACCATTTAGTTTATCCTTTATCAGTGCCTAAACTTTCGTACACTATTATGGTCTAAATGAGTTATCTTCAGATTTTCCGCCACAAAATATGTTACTTTGTTTAACAAATATATCTATTTTAGGGCAAACGTTCCGAACTTTTTTGAAATATTTATAAGTAGGTTATGTGAATCGTGTGTTTGGTGTATAAATTAATGATTACAATATCTTTTGTTATTATTTCTCTAAAAGAGTTTCGACGTTATCGTTAGATTCAGTCAATTCCACAAATATTAAGTAGCAATTCGTGTATCAAAATAAGAATCAAAGTGGATGAAAATAGATAACTTTCATCTTTTGCTAAATGCCAAAATAATAATGACATTGTCCGCTGAGAATCTGTTCTCGTTCAATAACGTATCGTCTATTCAACATTCATAGTTGCCCAACACCTAGTGGTTACTTTTTTGTCAGGAAATTTTACTGCATAAATTATTTGCTTAGTTTTATAAATTATCGTATTTGACAAACTAGCGTACATGCATTTATGTATAAAGGAATGGCGGAACTAGTAACAATTCAGTTCATATTGAAACAGGAGAATATTCCAAAGTTAGAATTATCAAAAATTAAAAAACACTATGACGAATGCGTTATATGCTGATTGGCTATTTATCAGTGGGAGCCTGGACTAAGCCCAAAACCCACCAGGTGTGTGTGACACTTCTCTGTATTTTACGTGATATAAAACTGTTTGAACGTAAATAGAACACAACGTCTTATTTATCAGCCGCGTTTAGTTAGTGATAGCTTAAAATAACTGTAAAAATTAATTATTGTAATGGAACGTTCGCGTTCTGCTTAGATAGCGCTTAATTAGTTTCGGCCCAGATCCTTAGATTGGTACCGTTAAAAGATATTTATCCAGAGATTGTGTTCGCGCAGCTTCGTCGCCGGATATTTGGTGGAACTGAATGTTTCCATCAGCGTATACTGTTAGAAACCTGCATTCTCTGCCTTTGAATTGAAAAATACCACCCTTAAGGATAGTTTACTTTAACAACGTTATAAACCGAATGGAGTAATGACGCTCAGACCACTAATTATAGTTATTTTTAACCGTAGATATTTCGAGTTCTACTAATTTTTATCCGAGGGTGTGGACTATAATAACTACTGCAACAATATCAACAATAATAATAATAATATTAATAAATAATTTTATCGCATTTAACGACAGAGTTTGTAGAATATCTTGTAATTATACACGTAAATCAATGAATCCATGATATGAATTTAAAAAATACATTATACATTATAAATAAATCACAAGCATCGCACTAGCTGAGAAAGTTCAAATAGAAGAAACATAAATAGACATTGTTTCGCACAGGGCTTGGAGAGCTCCATGGTAATGCCAGTGCTCTAACAAGTAGTTCTTGTTTGCACAGTTCTAGATAACGTCTATTTAATGCACTAGCCTCCAAATGGGTAATAGTGCTCGCGCATATAGCCTTGAAAATTACTTTCTTTGTATGTCACATTTTTTACAGGACAATATATGCCTAGTTATAGATTTGCATACACGCACTAAGTTAGTATGTCTTCCAAAAAGCGTGAATTCCATCGTCTACTGCATCTGCCTAAATATTATAGCTCTCAGGTTTAATTCCATTTGTAGATGGCGTTAGACCAAGATTACAGTACATTTTTGCTTTCCACACTAGGTAGATGAAGTTTTGTCGTGGACTTATTAAAAACTAACTCAGCTGCAAAAAATGTGAACAACAACGTTAAATGCTATCTTCAGTTCATTTACTTCATTTCCTTTTCATCTTTATATTTTAGTTGAATATTTACCAGTTTCTCATCACCTGTATACTCGTTCACAACGAGCTTTATCAAGTTGCTAATTTTCTAGTCATCCGTATAATATAGGAGATAACCGTTAATAATAAAAGTATCACGCACACCATCCAATTCAGTCTTCTAAAGGTCTGGCGAACAAATTCATAATGTTCAATTATACACTGTCTCAACTGAGCCTTTTCCATTTCAGTTTGCATTAGCTATTGAATTGTAAATATTGCATCGTACATGTTTTCTAATGGAAAACTGATCTATGAAATGTGTTACCAATTCTACGCTTAGACAACACATAAAATAAAACTAAAGTATCATTTTCTTCATTATCAATTGCAAATAAAATAATCTTAAACAAAATTTTGAATTTATTAATCACACCTTCAGCATGCAAATAGCTTTCACAATCCAAAATTATATCATCAACCTAGCGGTTGTTTAATTTTACTTTACCCAATAGTTCAGATTTCCTTCATTCCAACATGCACATAAAAGACAAAGCCGAACCCACATCTAGACATTCTCAATGTCATTATGGTTAGCCATTGCATGACTCGAAAAATTGAATAACATAAACGAAGTAAACTTTCTATTTGCGCCTCACTCAGCTAAATATCTGAGGAATTCTCACGGGTATATTGGCACACAAACTCAGTTTCCTTTAAAGAACCCCAATATATATACCCTAATATCTAACAAACACATCGAGTGTTTTTAACGTTCAAGTTATATACCTTTTAAACAAATTCAAAAGAATCTTTAAAGTTGTACTTATTTGTGTGCTTTATTAACAGTTCCAATATGGTAGACAACAATTTGGCTAATTCAGGTGCTGGTAAATTTGTCATTGAAACAATAGGCCTTAAAGGCATACCTTATTTGTGCGTCTTCGGTAATGCATGTCGGATATTTCCTTCATGTAAAGGATAGGATAAATCAGTCAAAACTCTAACTCAGTTTCTCTGTTGCGTCAATCTTAGCACCAATTTAAAATTTCGTATCAGATATCAGGCTATTCACCTTAGAATTAAACATATCGCGATCCATTTCGACTGAGCCTGACTCTCAGTCTGGTGAACAAATAGTTGGATCTCGGTCTTTAGACAGTTATTCCATATTATTCACTGAAACAATATTACGTTGACTGTGACCAGTTGTGATATTGATGGTAAATATCGACGTGATTTACTTTAAACCATCGTTGGCTATCACCCCTATTCATTTTTAAAGCAGCTAACTTATTTAAATCTAATTCAAAATCTGCTTTCGTTAAAATATGGTTTTGTTCGTCAGCAATGCACAAGGTCTTTCCATAAGTGAGAGACTCACTTTGTAAAGAAGCAAATTCCTTATATCATAGATTAATAAAAAACTTGTCCTTATTGAATCGTTTGTTATAAAGGGAATGGTTCAGCTGTTCAGTAGTTGTCTGACTAATTGCAGGAACCATGGCATGTCAGAAGTTTGAAAATTTTATTCTTGCAAATAGACAACGTGAATCCAAAAGTTCAAATAGGCCATTCAAATGTGCTGGGATATCGTTTAATTTACGTCAGACATCTCAGCAAAGGAAATGTCCAAAGCCATGGTTTTCTATGTTATAATGTAAGCCAGAGTTTTTCTGTTGCATCGTGAAAGGATACAAAAAATGTTCAGTTGTGCAATACTGTCTAAATAAAACGCTGCATTACAGTTCCTTTGCTAATTTACATCTAAGTTACAAAATATTAACACATTTAACGAAAATATGTGTGGGATATTTGGTTTTTAAATACTTTGCGAATAAATCAGTTGGTAAGGTAGAGCGAAAGCGCTTCTCTACATATTAGAATGTGTTTCTTGAATTTATATATGGGAATAATTGTTAAACTGATTTTAAAACTATAATTTTCATAGTCAATTACATATTTATTATGAAATGTTAATTGTACATTTGCGCCAAATTAAGGCCACACAGAACAAAAGAGTTCATTCCTATAAAACCTTCGAGACGTTTAACTCTATCATTCGTCAAGAATACTTGCATGCCGCTGAAATGGATACAATAGGTAAACCAAACAATGTTTTCGTTGTAAGAAAAACAACTTCTAAATGGGTAATTTCAATTAAAAAGCAATATCTAAACCAGCATTCCTACGAATTAAGACAAGGGTATGTGTGACATATTCTATTATTTCCTTTGATTAACTTAAATACATAAAATGAGAGCTTATTGCGAATTTCGATTGTCTCATCAGTTAAGTACATTTCTGTAACCATTTTATGTCGAAGATTAAATAGCGCGCGACTATTTTCTTCCTTTATGCCCTAAATTACTCTTTAAAAAACTTTGTAGCGTACCTGTGCAACGCTGTTTTATAAGTTTATTAATAATAGACGTTCATATCGTAACGCTATATCTTATTGCATAGAAGGGCACAATTGTGAAGGCATCGCTATGAGACAGTGAGTAAGAATAATAATAATCGGGTAACAAAAAAATCACCAGCTTAATCCATGCATTATTTTTAATGGCCGAATGAACGCATGATTTCCTACAAAATAATATTTTACGATAATAATTAGTTAAACTTTTGTATGTTTAGATAGACATTATGAAAGCGCAGGGTGGCTCAGTAGTAAGAGCACCAGATTCCGAAGCAGATGTTCCCAGATTCGAGCTCTTATGAACCCATCACACCTAATACATACTTACATATATACTAGTTCTCCGCAACAAACAGTATTTAACTGTTATGTATTGAATTTAATGATGTCATTCTTACCGCGAAATGTGATAACTGATATAGATCAAGGCCAGAGTGTATGGATTTACTGGAATAGCAGGTGTTCAGAAATTGTTGTAATTCTCAATGTCGGTGGACTATAGCATAAATTGATATCCATCATGTTGGTACCATGTTCCGACCCTAGTGTTAGTAACATGTACCTTTTCGGTACAATAATGTTGGTATCGGTTACTAACACAATAGCCATAGTGTTAGTATCCTTTACACACTTGGTATATATATTATATAGTGTGAGTTATAGTTGAAGTCGCATTGTCGTAGACTATATGTTGTTAGCTTCACTATTGCAGGTTTACACATCTGCGTCTAGAGATTGAAACGTCCTATTTACCACATATTCTTGACCCACATATAGTGGTTAGTATGTATCATTCTACTGATGAGTGCCAGTAAGCACGAAACGAATGTGCACGAGATTATACTTTCCGTTCATGCTGTTTTTGGTTTATCCTTCTGGTGACATCTGAACTAATTTGTTATTAGGTTCGCAACACCTAATAAATACTTCCATCACGTACTGTCCGCGGCAAATTCTGGCCAGTACATGTTGAGTTCTCAATAAGGACGAAACCCGTCTACTGGATGAGTTGCCTTTTTCACACTATACAATACTTAGTTTATACTGACAAATTTATGTACATAATAGGTCAGGTATTTATATCAAGATCGCAACCTTGATAAAAATAATTATGTAAGTCGTATTTAAAACGCGAAACCCCAATTTCTGGCATTTATAAGCTTTCTAGTATTGTCGTTTTACGAATTTGGTAAACCGTTCTCATTTTAATTTTAAAATTTATAATTTTACAACAGAATTTGGAAGAAAAACATGCTTTACGTGTTGTTTTGGAGGATAAAGTCAATTCGCTTTGGAGTGATTTTAAAATTGCCTTAAATAGTTATAATGCATCCACATCGGAACGAAAAGTGCATTTCGACAATCTTAAAAGCAAAGATGAGCGTTCTGCCGCCGAAATCGAGCAGCAAATGCGGCGGATTCAGCTCATTAATGAAAATATAGCTAACGTAAAAACAAAAATGGCTGCTGCTATAAAAGAGTACGACGAAAAGAATAATAGTTTAAAAGAGGAAAAGGAAAACATCATTAAACATTTTCAGGAGCTGAAAGCACAGATTAACAAGCTACGGGAAAAACAACAGGAGAAATTAAAACAAATGGCATTTGAGAGTAATAATTCATTGAAAGAGGTACATCAAATGTGAATTGTACTATGCTTTATCAATACATTTCTTGTACTAGTTTTAAAAGTTTTATTTTGCACAATAACAGTCGGTATTGCGATAAATGTTAACGCCATTCTAATTTTAGTAAATTTCAATTTAAGTATCATTTGATTTGATAAAATATTTCTAAATTTGCTTGGGCAGAAACCGTAGCTAGCAGCCCAAAATAAATACCAACATCAAACAGCTCTAAAGCCATTCTCTAAACCCTGATATTATGCGTTAGTTATGAATTTAGTGCAATCGTAAATATCAGTGCCTAAAATGTACCTATGAATATGATTATTGGAAGATGCGGCGGAGAAAATCTTCAAAATTTCAATAAATCTGGCTATCTCTACTAAATAAATAATTTTTAAACTAAGTTCATTAGTAAGATCGTATCTTGTGCAGTAGAATTTAAAATCAGAATGAAGCGTCGCACACGTAGATGCTTCAATTCTTTTTTAAACATTCTGTTATGATAGAATAAAATGTTTTCACCTCAGTTTTTCACCAATCCGATCGACCACTTAGTTATTACGGTCCAATGAGTGGTCGGGCTCGCCTGGATACAAGACATTTGTTGTTGGTTTGTTTGATTCGTTGCCAGTCGTGTACGATTTCATGCTGGTGAAACTTTTTAATATTTAAGCCGGGTATACAAGTAAACAAACATTGATTGCGCAGGTGTTGGTAACAATCATTTAAATAAAGCTTGTGAGCTTGAAGTAAACACCAATCCCATTGTTTTTAAGCAGTTGTATTACTATATATATATATATATATATATATATATATATATATATATATATATATATATATATATATATATATATGGCGAAAGCTGCAAAGACTACTAGAGGGGAGAACCCCATATTAAATTTTGCTTTCCATATATATATTCATTGAGGTTTGATCCTAGCTAGTCAGTTTGCCAGCGTATTCCGATGTTGATCACGGAAGGACGAAACGCGTCAGTACGTGTGGCTCTCGGTAATTTTGCTTTTGTTAGACGATTGGTTAAATACAATGGGATTGGTGTTTACTTAAAGCTCGCAAACTTGATTTAAAGTATTTGAGCCTGGTGTTTGTTGATTCATATATAGTGCTTCGAATATTTATAATAACATTTTAAGACTGCTTTGTCTAGAATTTAGATATTCGTTAAACGGGTTTTGTGTCCAGTTTCAAAAACTACTATTAAATAGATGATTTTCCTAAGGTTTTCACGCAAATCTTAATCGATTTCAACGGTAAATTTTGTCAAATTCTGTTTATCAATTGCTCTTTAGTACGTTCAATACATATGCTACTGCATATACATGAAAATTTGTAGAATAATTATAATTTATGGAGAATTGGGAATTAATCCTTGGCATTCAACCTCATGATTCACTGTGTACTGAAGGTGATGTTAGCTTTTGCACCATGGATTTTTGCGCTAGTGATTAAATTTAACTTCGTTGCAAATATTGACACAGCTAAGTCACCTCTAAATGGTAAGATAAGGAAAACGTTTTTGATGGTATCCTCTGTGACACGTATCAGACTTTGTCTGATTTTAGTATGTAAGTATGTATTAGGTGTTGCGAACCTAGTCTGATGTTGTTGGTCATGAGAAAATGTTTTCTCAGTTAGCCTGGCCCTTTCTTTACCTTACGTTCAGAGCATAACTTTCTGACTCGTTTTTCTATGTTAATTGGGTTTCTTCTGTGATAATTTGGTACACTGCTGTTGGAATGGATGTACCTTCCTGAGAAAGTAAGTGGTCGATATTTTTCATTGTTATATCATCATTTTTTCTCCAATGGGTTGGACGAGAAATGTATGTCTTTCTCTACCTCGAGTGTCATTTTTAGTGGATTAATCCATAAGCATACGCTTATAAAATGTTAAATGTTTTATTTTACTAAAAATATCCCTTAAAGTATTGAAGGGCAATAGACATTATAAAGATATATGTATATAATTACTAAGCAATGAGATATAAACCAATTTTTGTGATTTTTCTGTATTTAATGTAAGCCAATGTTTGAACGGGAGTTGGTAACATGTATTGAAAATAAATTTTCGTATCTGTAGTAAATATCAAAAAATTATTTTTTCTAACAAGTCGTTTTATTTACTGAAACTATAGCCATTTACATGCAAAAACATTTCCTAGTCTGTCTTGTTCATAATTAGAGCATAAAAGCAATCAGATTGGTCGGTATAAAAGATTTCGGAAATCAAAGATTTGACTCTTAACAATTTTGGCATATCATATACTTACTTAACAATGATGTTTAGTGCACACCCATAAGTCTAAGGAACCCAGTTCTTACTGCTAAAACTTTTGAAATTGATGGTTCTGTGCGATTCTTGTAATTAATATTTCCACTGTACTCTGATAATTATGAAGTTTAGCCGAAACAGGTCCATACGATAAATCGACGTTAGTTTTGGTATATCATACGACTGTTCTAAGATGAGTTTGGATTGACGTTTATTTCAATTCAAAACCAACTAACTTATTTATTTGAATTCAGCGACAGCCGTTACAGCAGTTCTGTTCGTGGCATGGTATACTACACTATTATGAATTAAATTTTCAGCTTAGATATTTTTCTCTCTCTCATATATATATATATATATATATATATATATATATATATATATATATATATATATATATAGATACTTATATAATGCATATTACATAAAATATTAAATGAAATATATCGGCTAGATCGTAGTTGTATATTATGGAAATAGTAGTGCGTCGTAGATGAATTGCATTTTCTAGCATACACTAGGTTAGATTATAACAAAACCTATAGTTACATATCTGAACTGGCTATATGCATCCCAGGGTCAAATCAAGTGTCTACGAGAAGATAATGCAAACATGGTTGGCATAAAACTTGTCAATGCATGCAATGCCCAATCAGCATTGCGTTGAGGACGAATTTTCTGAACTTTAGTTAAATACTTGAAAGCTCAGTTCCAGCCTGCAGCAGTTCTGGTTTATAATGAGGAATTTCTCATTAAGTTGGGCACTAGGGTCTACTAGATCGATTGCCTTTACTATTTAACGCAAAGTCAAGGCTATGACATCGGGTTGCACATAGTTTAATCCCATAGCAATATTTGAAAATATGTATACATATTGCGGTTTAGCCTACATCATAACTTTTGTTATCATTCTCTAGTAATAACAAAAGTGTTTTAACATATAATATGGCTTTAAAAATTAATTATTGTATTAATACTTATCTCAATATTTGGTAATTTTAGGTCAAATTTAATCGACATTGTGACATCAAATAATAGTTAAAATGATTTTAGGAAATTGATCTCAGTCATGGTAATCGTTACAAATATGTATGGGAAATTCTGGCAAGTACTGGATGAGTGTCCAATAAGCATGAAACCGATCTAATTGATGAGAGGTTTTTTTTACCGTATTCAATGTTTAGTTAATACTGACAACATATAAAAATAATAAAATCCCGCTATAACACTTTATCAACTCCCCAGGAGGCATGGCGTCTTTTCCATAATGACATATCGGGAGTGGCCAGTTGACATTTAAGATCAAAAGTTATGCCATAAATCAATGCCTGAAGGAAAGACTGACCGAAAAACAACAGTTGATGTTTAGCGGAAAATTGCATGTAGTGCGCGGCTTGGGTGACCGAGTGAATGAATTGCAAGACTGAAGCAAATGTGACTCGGTTCGAGTCCCGGTCGTGGCAATTCTGGCATTACTTGATGAGTGCCCAATTAGGATGAAGCCGGTCTACTTAATGGATTGTATTTGCTACTCTATACAATGTTTAGTTTGTACATACAACATATATGCATTATTGGTACAACCATCTACTGCAGGTTTCTTTCTTATTATCGACTCATCAATAGTCGCTAAAATGGCCGGTTGAATTTGAGCACATAGCTTTCTTCCATAACATTTATCTTAAATACCTATGAGATAAGTGATCATTTTTATTTCATTCCATCGGAATTCCTGACTACAGATGAGGAGCTGATCAATAATTTTGTTCCATAAAATGGATTGTCTCCTGACTTAGTTGCTTTTAGTGGTTGGAAATAACGTACCGTCTATTCTTTAAATCAAGTTTTCGAGCATTAAGTAAACACCAATCCCATTGTATTCAACTAGTCGTCGAACAACATAACAATAATACCGTCAGTCGCAACGCACTGACGCGTTTCGACCTTCCATGATCATCACCAGAGTACGACGGCAAACCGACTAGCGAGGATCAAACCGCATTGCGTATATATGGAAAGCAAAAAAAGATATGCGGCTCTCACCTCTAGTAGCCTTGCATACATGCAATGCGGTTTGATCCTCGCTAGTCAGTTGGCCGTCGTACTCTGATGATAATTTTGGAAGGTCCAAACGCGTCAGCGCGTTGCGAATGACGATAATTATGTTATGTTGTTGGAGGACTGGTTAAATATAATGGGATTAGTGTTTACTTCAAGGTCGCAAACTTGATTTAAAGAATTGTTACAACCACCCGCGCAATCAATTATTGTTTAATTGTATGTCGATACATACGTACTGCCTATGCTTGTTCACGATATTTTTATCTTTTAGTTTATTCATTAAAAAATAGAATTTAATTCAATTTAATAGTTTTGCTTGGTAATGCTTGCAACAAAATCAAACAATTTTAGGTGAAAAAGTACACAGCCCAAGCTGAGCATATAATTAAGTTAGCTGAGCGCTGCCGTGGCTTAGAAACTGAAGAGGAAAAGGTTCTACCGTTTTATGACTCGACACTGACCAAGGAGGACGAGCGGAAGATTGAGCAGGCGTTATTGTTGGAAGGCCATCCTGAAAGCCTTAAAGTAAGTGTTTAAAACATCGTTGTGAGATCAAAATGTTATAAAGAATGGTAAGAATTATTTATTATTTGTATTTGAAGATAGCGCGTTTCTCATTAATCATATAGAACCAGGAGGATGTGCAAAATTCAGCTGTACAAGCCTTGTAATCCCACTGACGCAGGAATTTCATAATCACGGATTAATCATCTGTAGGAGTCGGCAATACGCCACAAGCCATATATATATTTGATCCAATAATTTGGAAGAAGCGTGTTGCACAATATTTTAGAGGTGCGTGAATTAAGGCTCCATTAAAGCCAATTGTGCATAATTAGCTAATACGCACGAAAGTCGTGCAAATTAGATTATGCATTTTGCTTATTTTCGCTGGTGAATTGTTTCTCTGTCATATATGAGCTAACTCATCGGTTGGATAATATGTGTTGCGAAGAACTAATATATATTCAATTGTGTATTAGGCGCTGAGCATCAAGTAACAAATTAATTCAAAAATGACCAGAAAGATCAAGCAAAATCAGCATGAGCGTAAGGTATAAGCTCATGTGAACAATCTTTTCGTGCTCAATGACGCCCTTTACCCATTATATATTTCGGTTAGGAATGTCTGGCAATTGGACGGTATAATCTCCTATACGAATGGGTAAACATACAGTACTGAAATTAACTTCATAATGTCTGCGACAATGCGACATCAAATCCAACTCACTATATATAATATGTATAAACCAAACCTGTAAAAGGTACCAAAATTATGGATTTTGTGCCAGAAACTGATAACAACATTATGGTTGCCGAGTTGGTAACTCGTCAGTTGTTACGCAGTGCCTATTCCATAAATGCATACTCTATCATGTTTCGCATTAATGCCTATAGGCTATTTATCTGTCATATATGTGGATCATTTATTCTCATGTATAAATTAAAAGAAACGCATTATATATATATATATATATATATATATATATATATATATATATATATGTGTGTGTGTGTGTGTGTGTGTGTGTATAGTAATTTTATTCTTATATGTAAAGAACACTATTTTTAGTTTGCCAGTCATTTAATAATTGCCGGTCTTGTTTATAGCAAGACTAATGTTTGGAATCATTGTATTCCTGTTTGTACTGAATACTATTTATCGTTTATTGATGTTCATAAAGTTCGATTATAAATACTGATAATTTTATTACATAAGGGTTATTTTTGTAGAACGGTCTTTTTCGTTTGTTTAAATTATTGTTATCATCGTAAAATGTGATCAACAATTAATAGGCTACTTTATTATAAAAGGATTATATTTTAAATAAAAGATGGAGTGTGCTATCATGTGAATTAGCGCTTTTACCGTGTTCATTGAGTAGATCAACTGGATGACCAACTTGTGGCGATATATATAGGTGATTTTACATGCTGAGTAAAAAACAAATAATCTAACACATGCAAAAGGTAAATTCACATTCCACCACTCTAGTTTTACTTAATTGGATGAGCATAACAGTTATTAATGTACACACACAAGTACACATGACACGCAACTATCTGAAATATAAATGATATGACTGGAGGAAATAATTCGCTTGCTTCAGTACAATTTAACAAAAATTGATTGCGCGGGTGGTGGTTACAATGCTTTAAATCAAGTTTGCGAGCTTGAAGTAAACACCAACCCCATTGTGTTTAACCAGTCGTCGAACAACATAACAAAACTACCGCCAGCCGCAACGCACTGACGCGTTTCGACCTTCCATGATCATCATCAGAGTACGACGGCAAACTGACCATCGAGGATCAAACCGCATTGAATATATATGGAGATCAAATTTGAATATGCGGCTCTCACCTCTAGCAATCTTGCATACATTAAACTTGACTGGAAATGTCAGATGCACAATTTCTATGCAGTCACGAACATTAACTGTTTGCAGCTTTCACCACATGAACATATATATACAATACAATTTAACAATAATTGATTGCACGGGTGGTGGTAACAATGCTTTAAATCAAGTTTGCGAGCTTGACGTAAATACCAACCCCATTGTATTTAACCAGTCTTTAAACAACATAACAAAACTACCGCCAGCCGCAACTCACTGACGCGTTTCGACCTTCCATGATCATCATCAGAGTACGACGGCAAACTGACTATCGAGGATCAAACCGCATTGCTTCAGTAGTTTGTTTATTATAACTTGTGATGATGATTAAATTACACCGTGGTCGATCATCAAGAAACAATGGTAGATAAAACATAATTTTAATTTTGTTACTAAGTAGGCACGCATTATGTGGGCAAAACGATATTTATTTGTGCCTAATTCATAAGCATTATCGCAGGTTTCAACATGGGTTCTGAAGTTTCTGATGAAGCGCTGGACTTTCATACCTTTTAATCGAACATAAATTGTACTCTGTTTGGATATAAGCTACACTACATCTATGCAGCTACGCCAAACCCCTTACGGTTTTTACCACAAATTTAAGTTATAATAAATAGCGATTATTTACGCACGGGTTGTGATACCAAACTTTTATTTGAGTAAATTTTGTAGGCTTTAAGCAAACACCAAACTAATTCATTTAACGTGTTACACAATGTAAAACGATCGAAAATCGCATTTACTGACACGTCGCCACCTTCAAAGTCATCATTTGAACACAGTGCTATACTGATTAATTAAGATAAAACTTTATTTTTTATATATGTACTGAAAATCAAGAGATGTCTCTCTCATCCATTAGTGGTTTTACTCAAATGCAATTCCGATTGCACAGTTTATATAATTATTCTGCAAATACACAAAACGTTTATTACCTGATATGAATTTAAAATGACACAGTAACGCTTTCGCTACATCTTATCAACTGATTTATTGAAGGAATAACGAAAAAATGTAATTTGTTTAAATAGAAATTCAATCCACATAAAGAAGTACACAAACTGCATACATCAGTCAAAAATGCTAAAATTATAAGTAACTTAACTAAGCATAATTTTGCATGGGGCCTCGAAAGCTACATGGTTAATGCACAAACAAATTAATTTTGTTTGTAAAGTCCTGGACAGCGCTGGTTTTTTAAGTCACCTTTTGTATACTTCATATGTGTACTGCTTTACTATTTAAAAAATTTTTTTATCGATTATACCTCCAGTAAATTAGTAGATAAGATGGAGCGAAAGCGCTACTCTGGCATTTAAATTAATTGTAAAAGAATCATATCGGGTAATAAGTATTTTGCATATATGAAGAATAGCTAGCCAACAAACATCGTCATTAAATGTGATAAAACAATTGTTTAAGTTTTGACATTAGGCATTCAGGTATTTCGCACGTATTGATAACTTTTTAAATAGAAATCAAGTTTGCAAGCATGAAATAAACACCAATCTCTTTGTTTTAATCAGTCAAGCGTAATAATGCTTTCGACCATCCATGGACATTACCATAGCATGATGACATCTTGATAGTGAAAGATAAAAAGGCAACGCTTATACACCGTTTTGTTCAATTATTTTTATGTGAATGTTAAATTAACTAATTTTCTGAGTTAACATGCATTTTGATCCTCTTGTGTCTTCATTAGATCGTAGTAACTAATAGATTTGGATCGATCAATTTACTGTACTCTAGTGGTGGCCAAATAATAAAGCAAATTAATCGGGATGATAATAAAAGCCTTTTTCTCCAGTCATACAAAAAGACGTTAAAAATATCGAGTCTTAATGCTAACATTCCTTTCAATATATTTTTTTTCAGACGAAAAGTTAGTTGAGCACTCCTTTGAGTTCTTAATTAGAACCTTATGTAGAATATGTCACATAACATGAAATCTGTATGGACATTAAATGAAATAAGAATTGATTTTTACGACACCTTAATCGCCCTAGATCGTTTCTGTATTGAGTTTATTCAGCTGAAGTTCTAGCCCACTGATTCAATTGAGTTCGATTTATACAAAAAATATATTTATTTTAACCTTAATTTATTACGTTTTGTCTTGTTTGTTTCTTCGTTTCTACCTCCTTCAATGCGTAATATAACTTTTCATGCGGGGGCGTAGAAATCTTTTTCCAGTTTTACAGAGAAATGAGATAAAAATGGATAATTAACTTGGACAAAACAATTGCTGTTTTGGCGTGTGGTAATATCGATAACTTAAGCAATTTTTTAAAACCTCCAGATAAAACATTATCAAATATTTTAACCAATCTCAATTATGAAATCCAAGAAGATCGTTCATTTAGTAGTACACAAAAGAGCATATAGACATACATACACACACACACACACCAATACCTAATGGTAGAATGATAAATTGTATCATTTCTATGTAATCCTTTATTTAACTTGCGTTTTTTATAGCATCATGAGCAGTGTACGGCTCAGAATAAGTTTACTAATGCTATTGCTTAATGCAAACAGTGCAATTTTCCCATTGCTCTTCCGTAAATAGATTTTGTAAAAATATAACAGTAAAGTCTTTAACAATAAATGTGAAAAAATTAATCGATTTAATTAGAAGACGTAGAAGATTTGTAATAATTTGTATGTCTTAAAATGTCTCCTGTATCGTATCATGTGCATTATGTCTATTTATGTACGAATCATTTAAATGTTCCTCGAACAAACAACTCTATAATAATTTTAATCAGATTTTGAAGCGCTGCGCGCCAATGGAACTGTTTTGGCGTCGATTTAACAAAGTCCTATTAGATAAACTTGCGCTGTCAAAGGAACACGCATTGCTTCAAGCAGAGAACAAAGAATTAAGGGCTATGTTAAAGAACTACCTGGACGGTATTTCTGTCAATGAGGGTGTAATTTCGAATAATAATTCTCTTATGATGATCAACAGCCAAACAAAAACCAGGTAATATATAATTTGTATCATATTCTATAATAATTTTTATAATTCTAATAATTCTCCTATTTTAAAAAAAGGATGAAACTAGTAAAGATAAATTTATAAAAATATTTTTTCTATCAATTCCACCCTTTAATGAGGTTAGCTCAATATAATTTGCAAAATATTCGTTGTTAAATTTTTTGCGCCGATATTAATAAGAACCATGACGGATATTTGTTACGAAAAATCGCAAACTACAGTGGAAAAAATGAAAATATTAAGTTTTTTCCAGTGGCAGTACTGTCAGTAACATAGAAAAATTATAATGGGAGATGGCACTTCAAAACATGTTATTAATAATTCCAGTGGCACTTTGTTATCTCGGAAATGTACAAGCATATAACAGTTGAATTCAATGATGTCATGCTTACCGCGGAATGTGATAACTGATATCGATCAAGGCCAGAGTGTATGGATTTACTGGAGTAGCAGGTGTTCAGAAATTGTTGTAATTCTCAATTTCGGTGAACTATAGCATAAATTGATATCCATCATGTTGATACCATGTACCGACTCGGCAACCATAGTGTTAGTACCATGAACCTTTTCGGTGCTATAATGTTGGTATCGGTTACTGACACAATAGCCATAGTGTTAGTATCATTTACAGACTCGGTATATATATTATATAGTGTGAGTTAGCGTGGAAGTCGCATTTTCGAGACTTTATATGATGTTAGCTTCATCTATGCAGGTTTACACATTCGTCTAGGAGATTGTACCGTCCTATTTGCCCACATTCTTCACCCAAATATAAAGTGGTTAAAGGGCGTAATACCGGCTCCTACTGATGAGTCGCCAGTAAGCGCGAAACGAATGTGCATGAGATTATACTTTCCGTTCATGCTGCCTTTGGTTTATCCTTTTGGTCACAACTGAACTAATTTGTTACTACGTTCGCAGCACCTAATACATAATTGCAAAATGAAGAAGCATGTTTACATTCATTTAAATCGCTTACCTAGGCAGGTCATTGCAACAGAATTTTTATTAGAAACAATAAACGACCAGACCTGCATAGGTACTCTACGTCTTGGTTTGTCAAACCAGCGAAATAAATAAACTCATGTTTCTTATGTGTAATATTTGAATGAATTATTATGTAATAGGAAACCCATTTACAAACATGTATAGAAATTCTGGCCGTACATGATGAGTTCCCAATAAGGACGAAACCAGTCTACTGGATGAATTAAACGAACATTGGTTGCGCGGGTGGTGATAACAATTATTATAATCAAGGTTGCGGTCTTGATATAAACACCTGACCCATTAATTACCTACATATGTCAGTATAAACTAAGAATTGTATAGTGTAGAAAAGGCAATTCATCCAGTAGACCGGTTTCGTCCTTATTGGGAACTCATCAAGTACTGGCCAGAATTTGCGGCGGAAAGGATACGAACCTGGGCACGTCTGCTTCGGAATCTGGTGCTCTAACCACTGAGCTATCCTGCCGCACACTATACTACACACAATTTTCAGTGCCCAGGTTCGTATCCTGTCCGCGGCAAATTCTGGCCAGTACTTGATGAGTTCCCAATAAGGACGAAACCGGTCTACTGGATGAATTTACTTTTCTACACTATACAATTCTTAGTTTTATACTGACATATGTAAGTAATTAATGGGTCAGGTGTTTATATCAAGATCGCAACCTTGATTATAATAATGTACAGAAAGTTGGAATCGAATTAACAACACATCTTTTGGAGTTCAATTACTTTATCAATTGAACCAACCGAGCGGCATCCACTGCTATCGTACTTAACCTTTAACCACGAAAAAAGGTGTGACTCTAATTCGAGGTCCAATGGTGTTACAGGCCGTTACTGACGGGTTACCAAATAAAGATGAGCCCTGACCAGTTGAATGGATTGTCTACCTAACTAAGAATACTTTAATTAAAGGAAATACGAACAGCGCATATGCCTTTTTAGCTACCTTGATCAGCTACTATCCTACTAAACAACATTTACAATTGCGACGGCGTTGAATAGAATATTGTAACATTATGTAAAGCGCCGCCTATGAGTTGCAAATGGCAGAAATGAAATGTTGTTGTAGACCAGGCATAGGGTGGTCGACACCTCTTAACGTGTTTGCACTGAATTAAGCAATCGATAGATTATTTATAAGATACCTGATACGAAATATGGATGAAGTGGATATATATAACTAAATTTTCAATAGCACAATAAAAACTGAAGCAAGGTGTCCGAATTTCAATCAGTGTTGCTGATCGCGTTAACCTAAATTAAACAATAGGCCGAGTACCAATGAATTGGATCCAAAAAGCTTCCCTGACTACTACTAATGGCATAATTAATAGAGACGTATCATGTTTAGTTGGACGGATTGTCTTCCAAACTTGTATTCTTTGGATTACGGTGTATATGAACAAGCTAAGGAGTTTTCACCTATTCATAGAGCCCGCTCAGAATGAATTCGAAGCAGTTTTTATCTAATGGAATAAAATTCTTTTTAATTTTTTGAAGCTTCGGCTTGGTAGTCTTTTTGTATATCATATTATTAACTAAGAGTATTGTTGAAGTATTCACAAAACAATTCGTTGATTTGATCAGAAATGCGATGAAAAAAGACAATTTAATATTCGAGAAAAAATATATTTCAAAACTTTAAATAAAAAGTTAGCTTTGCTCAATGATTCTTTAAATCAAGTTTCCAAGCTTGAAGTAAACACCAATTCCATTGTATTTAAGCAGTCGTCGAACAACATAACAAAACCACCGCCAGCCGCAACGCACTGACGCGTTTCGACCTTCCCTGATCATCATTAGAGTACGACGTCGAACTGAATACCGAGAATCAAACCGCATTGAATATATATAGAAGACAAAGTTAGATATGCGGCTCTCACATCTAGCAGTCTCGCATAAATTAAACTTGACTGGAAATATCGGCTACACAATTTATATGCAGTCAAGATCATAAACTGTTTGCAGCTTTCGCCACATATACATATATAGGCAATAGAGTTTTACAATAATTGATTGCGCCGCTGGTGGTAACAATTCTTTAAGTAAAGTTTGCGTGCTTGAATAAAAAAACAATTCCATTGTTTTTAACCAGTTGTCGAACAACATAACAAAACTACCGCCAGCCGCAACGCATTGACGCGTTTCGACCTTCCATGATCATCATCAGATTACGAGGGTAAACTGACTATCGAGGATCAAACCGCATTAAAAATATATATGGAAGACAAAGTTAGATATGCGGCTCTCACCTCTAGCAGTCTCGCATAAATTGAACTTGACTGTAAATGTCGGCTACACAATTTATATGCAGTCAAGATCGTTAACTGTTTGCAGCTTTCGCCACATATACATATATAGGCAATTGAGTTTTACAATAATTGATTGCGCCGGTGGTGGTAACAATTCTTTAAGTAAAGTTTGCGTGCTTGAACAAAAAACCAATTCCATTGTATTTAACCAGTTATCGAACAACATAACAAAATTACCGCCAGCCGCAACGCATTGACGCGTTTCGACCTTCCATGATCATCATCAGAGTACGACGGCAAACTGACTATCGAGGATCAAACCGCATTGAATATATATGGAAATCAAATTTAGATATGCGGCTCTCACCTCTAGCAGTCTCGCATACAGTGAACTTGACTGGAAATGTCGGCTGCACAATTTCTATGCAGTCACGAACATTAACTGTTTGCAGCTTTCGCCACATATACATATAAAGGCAATACAATTTAAACAATAATTGATTGCGCGGGTGGTGGTAACAATTCTTTAAATCAAGTTTGCGAGCTTGAAGTAAACACCAATCCCATTGTATTTAACCAGTCGTCGAGCAACATAACAAAACTACCGCCAGCCGCAACGCACTGACGCGTTTCGACCTTCCTTGATCATCATCAGAGTACGACGGAAAACTGACTATGGAGGATCAAACCGCATTGAATATATATGGAAATCAAATTTAGATATACGGCTCTCACCTCTAGCAGTCTCGCATACATTGAACTTGACTGGAAATGTCGGCTGCACAATTTATATGCAGTCACGAACATTAATTGTTTGCAGCTTTCGCCACATATACATATATAGACAATACAATTTAACAATAATTGATTGCGCGGGTGGTGGTAAAAATGCTTTAAATCTAGTTTGCGAGCTTGAAATTAACACCAACGCCATTGTATTTAACCAGTCTACGAACAACATAACAAAACTACCGCCAGCTGCAACGCACTGACGCGTTTCGACCTTCCATGATCATCATCAGAGTACGACGGCAAACTGACTATCGGGGATCAAACCGCATTGAATATATATGGAAATCAAATTTAGATATGCGGCTCTCACCTTTAGCAGTCTCGCATACATTGAACTTGACTGGAAATGTCGGCTGCACAATTTCTATGCAGTCACGAACATTAACTGTTTGCAGCTTTCGCCATATATACATATATAGGCAATACAATTTTACAATAATTGATTGATATATATAGGCACTACATTATTACAATAATTGATTGCGCGGTGGTGGTTACATTTCTTTAAATCAAGTTTGGGATCTTGAAGTAAACAGCAATCCCATTGTATTTAACCAGTCGTCGAACAACATAAAATAATTACCACCAGCCGCAACTCATCATCAGAGTATGACGGCGAACTGAATGAATGCAAAGCTGGCTTTACTTAGTGGAATTAAATTATTTTTAATTTTTGAAGCTTCGGCTCGGTATCCTTTTTATTATTTAATAGTATTGTTGAAGAATTCACAAAACAATTTGTTGATTTTATCATAAATGCGATGAAAAAAGACAATTTAATATTCGAGATAAAATTTATTTTAATACTTTAAATAAAAAGTTAGCTCTGCTCAATGATTGTCAAAACATGAATGGTTCAGGAAGCATGACTCTTATTTTTCACTTAAAACAAAATACGCTAAATAATAATCAATTCTTTTTTAACACTCGATTTCATTTTATCCATTATTTTTAATTTTAAAAATAAATTGCTTCCTATTAATTTAAGCATGTCATTTCCAATAGACTGAGTGGTAATGCTATGTGACCTATCTCTTACTTGTCTAAATTTTTGCTTGAAATTTGTTCTATGCACACGCAGACTGAATAACTATTTATTACTACCTATTTATGAAGAATATTGGAAGATTTCACTGCAATATAACGATACAGAAATTGTTCTCAATGTTGAAATTTTGTTGAAGGAATCATTAATATTCCCCAGATTCTCATACTAGCTCAGTAGAATGCACATTTAATTTAGCAGTGAGCACAACAATCCCATTTGGCCTTTATTTATAGGGTAGCTTACAAAAGAGCGTAATATTTTTTGTTAGAATCGATCCCTGCTTGCTTTTCTACAAGTAAGTAATGCATGAAGATACTTAATAAAAAGCAATTACCTGAAGTCTATTTACGAATACCTATGCACCTAATTAGATATTTGTATTAAAATGAGATCATTCCGATTAAAGGCAGTAACTTACACTTATATCGTAAATTTTAATATACATGCTTCAATAAAAAATCCATAGCATGTTTTTTTCTGAAATTACTTTAATCAGGTAATGGGACGGTATAAATTCCAAGCATAAAAACAGTAAATTTCGGTCAGAAAATAAAAGAATGCACCTTTAGACATAAAGAGCACTAGATTAGAACAGTTGCACTACTTTAGGAAAGTCACTTGGCAATTACATTTAATATTTCATAGGAGTAGTCTTATCTGGATTAGTTTACGACAAATAATGTATATCAAGCGAATGGCACAGTCGTGGGTTGATACTTGTATTATTTATACGCATACTTAAATATATAAAAGTGAGCTCTCCGCAATCCACACTACGTTCTTCAAAGACAACGAGTAATAACGGCCCTAACACCAAGCATTGTGGTTCATCAGAGTGAGCGGAATTTACAAGAAATATTGCCAATTTATTTACATAAGAGTCTATCGCATTTAACTAACCTTCGGCCGATTCCATAATTTATGGGTAAAAGTTTATTTTACAAAAAGAAACAACTAGATACTTAAACTAACATTGGTTTCGCGGGCGGTGATAAATACTTTAATCAAAGTTGCGAGCTTGATATTAACACCTGACCCATTATGTACATACATTTTTCAGTATAAACTTAGTATTGTATAGTGTAGAAAAGGCAATTGATCCAGTCGACCGGTTTCGTCCTTATTGGTAACTCATCATGAATTGCCTTTTCTACACTATACAATACTAATTTTATACAGAAAAATATATTGACACAATGGATCAAATCGCAACCTTGATTAAATTAAGAAGAAACATGTTGCGCGACAGGGAATAGATTAATTCTCTGGCCCTTGTTGCACCCCACATAGACTTCAAGTTCGATGAATGTATATGCACACACACATACACACCCACTCGATACATACTTACTTTATGAAAAGACAGTTATGCTTAAGAAATCTAGCAGTAATTATAAATGAAACGGTTTAGACTAGATTTATCACTTAACTCAATGATTGCGAAATTATTTTTTGGATGTGCTTTCCGTTGAAAAAGGCTTCCGAAACAGGAAGCCGAAATATCCGGAGTAAAATTAAATACTGTGTACAACAAGGTCCAGGTAACGTCATAAGTTTTAGATTTTTCACAGAAAAAGGGAAAGAACACGCTTATCCAAGAAAGCAGTGAACTAGCATCGGTTTATAAAATCAACTTAATTAATAGAGTAGAAACTCTTGCATTGAAATTTTTGCTGTGCATCCTAACGAGGCAACCATCTGAGTGCTACTTGAACGAAAGGAGAGAGAAAATATTAACCTATCGAATATCTTGATGAATGTGGTAATAAATCTTTGAGGTTTAGGTTAACGTAAAATTTATATTTTTGATGGAAAAACTAATAATGAATTAAAATATTTCTGGTGATTCGTGAGAGGCACTCTCGTTTATAACAGGAGCATAAATCAGCGTTAATTCCAACTCAGTCATTTTATAAATCAGATAAAATTTAGGAGATTTTTGCGTTCGCTGAGGATTTTAAAGGCAAGTGAAAAAATGGCACAGCAGCCCAAAATAATTTTTCGGATTTTGTTCAATAATTCACCATAAACGTAGCCATAGTCAGACACAAAGGTTGCGTAGATTTAAGAAAATATCAGCTCCCGTTTATTGATAGTGTTCTCTATGAAATCACTAAGCGTAGTAATGCAAAAAACCACGCGATTATATAAATATATCGGCAATATTTTAAATCAGCATGTGCTGTAACCTGAGATGTTATTAGAAATGACAGTTTGTCGAGAATGAACAGAACCCCAAAAGCATACTCCCAATTTAGACGTCATCATCAAGAAACTGAATTTTAAAATTTAAATTGTTGGTGCTTTACAACCAAAAATCAGGAGACATGAGATTTTACGTAAATTTATAGGAAAATGTGACACTTATCACAGCACGACAGCATCACACGAATGACCATCTTGACTTTATTTCTGTTATATACAGCTGAATTTGATAATCTTCTAAGCCGTAGAGAAGAAAAGTGAATGAATTTTAGCTACAGCAAAGCGAGTAGTATTAGGAAAATTCAGGACTTCCAAAATAATTATCTCAGCAGTATTCTTTCGAAATCGATTGGACAAAAAAGGTATATCCGTTTAATTTGCCATCTAGATTGTTAAATCTTAACTAAATAAAATATAAATATAGCTACACCGTTCTGACAGTGTGAAATAGACAAACAACTCTACAGAAGTTGGCAATATCATCGAAAACGTAGGGTGTGCTAAAACACAAATATTTAACTTTTATTCAAAGTAAGCAAATACTTCAATAAATATAAGAAAAATAGAGGATAATTCCGTTTCCCCCACTAAAAATGGACAGTTCGTGATCTTTTATAACCCAAATATGACTTTAAACATTATAGTTATACTGCAGTGGAACATCAGTTTATTTAAACGCTGATGTGTTGGTGTGGGCTATGAACGAAGTGTCCATTAAAATTTGGTTAATTTACTTTTAGTTATACATATAAATTTGATTAATAGGAAGAAGTGCAATTTTAGGTTACGTTAAATTTTTATACTGAAAATTTGCCTTTAAAATTTATTTTAATCCCCAAACAATAACTGAGACTTTGAACGACTTCTCAACATCATGGGTTTTAGAATGTCTATTTTCATTCCATACGGGCGGTAAGAGCATTTAAATTCAGACGATGTACGAGCATCCTTGCTACAAATATGGTTTTCTAATATCTGACCAATCCGTTTTAATGTTAAATCCAGAAATGATAATTCCTCTTTTATTTCTCTTACCAACATAAATTTCAGTTCCCCTGGGCTATTTTGTTAAATCAATAAAATTCTCCAACACCTTAACACAATGATTTCAAATTAGGATCATGTCATCTAAGAACCTCACAAAACCTATTGCGCAGAGGATGAGATTAGATAAACCGAGAATTGAATATTACTGGAAGTGAATTAAAATAGAAACTTGGTCGATTGTTCTATGCGTTTTGAAGAGCAATTAAAAAAGTTCGAAAACATAATTAGGCGTATATGTTAATCCACACGGTTTGCTTATATATTTATTTTGTATATGCAAATACATATGAGTGTGTATGCGCATATTATATATATATATATATATATATATATATATATATATATATATATCACATATATGGCAACGGGGCACCCAGTCAATTCGACCAATTTCTCAATTCTACATAAAGCAAAATCAGAAAAATTATTTATTTATGAAGCCCTTTATATAAAACAACAAGCACCTGACCTAAATATTCAAAAGTTTCATCAACATGATATTCTAATCGACTGGCCAAGAATAACAAAATTCAACAACAATTTACTAGTATCCAGGCAAGACCGAACAGGCCATCGACTAGAATCAACAAACATTCAATCGGATTGGCAACAAACTGAAGAGGAAATAACCAAGGCGCATACGGTGATAGAAGTTTCCAAACAATATGAGCGTTCAACACTGCAATCCACACTTGCGCTGTTACCATGTGAAGAATACAAATTAGCGCAACAAGGTGAAACGATAAACTACACTCGGAAAAATAGCACTCGTACACGTAACAGCGAACAATACGCACAAATGGTTATTCTCAAGCCATCAAAACAATAATGACCAAATCTCAGACATCACTTTGCAATACAGCGAGAATGACCTTTACATGCAAACAGGCACACAAACACAAACACAAGCGCATACACACTTACTAATTAGCCTAAACAACAAATAGAAGTAAAAGCGAGTCAGATTTGTTACCACTAGCATAATCAATTGAAAACCCAGAATGTATATAAATGAAAGATTTAGAGTGATGTTTAGTTATATATATATATATATATATATATATATATATATATATATATATATATATATATATATATATATATATATATATATATATATATATATATATATATATATATATAATCCATCGTATTCATCAGTAATATATCATTAATTAATCATTATGAAGAAAAGCACACTTGGATTAGATGATAGTGAAATGTAATTGCTAAGATCTTCACAATTCAATTTAGTTTAAAATTAACTATTCAAAAACTTTCTCGTGAATATGTTTTTTCGTTTTTGTTTATTTTGCTCCTGCATTATCCGGATGTGTCTGTTTTTTGGTGATCGCGATAGCTACTTTTTCTTGCTAAGTTCGTATTAATTTCTTGTTTTGCGGCACATCTATTTCTCGCCTGTTCTCTTGTTTATCCGAATTTGTTTTTGCATCCCTTGTTGTTAATGTTGCGTTCAGTGACCATTTTACAGATTAAGTCTTTTTGGTTAAAGAATTTTCGCGCTGCTTCCTTTCTTTGCGGCCAATCAATCATTATATTGTGCTTATATAACTTTTGAAAATTCATCAGGGGTTTTTACTGTTTGATATAAAGTGCATCTTAAATGTTTAAGCATTTTATAACCTCTTTTTGTGAAGAATTGAGAAATTTCTTGTATTCACTTGGTTCCCTATTTGGATCATATTAACAGGAAGTGCTGATTTGGCGGATGGAGCTACTCATCTCTGGATTAACTTTTGTGATGAGTTTCCAATAAGGACGAAACCGGTCTAATGGATGAATTTCCTTTTCTACACTATGCAATACTTAGTTTATACTGACAAATGTATTTACATACATATTATGATCGCAACCTTGATTAAAGTACCAGGCATTGATGGATTCTATTGATTATTTGCTTCTTAGTTTTTCCAATGTATGTGCTACCACACAAATATTTAAAATTGTACACCATAAAAGATTTTGAGATAGAAGGCAGCTGATCTTTAGCGTTCAATATTTGTTTGAAATATTATGTTTACCGTGACCATTGGAAAGTTTGATCCCGTGATTCGGTCTATTCTTCTAGTCATTATGGAGTTGAAATATTCTTTCTCGGAAAGGTAGGTTCGGGTGGAAATTTGTAATACTGTCATCAGTTGCGCAAACCGGGTGTGGTTTCATGTTAGCATCAAAGAATTTATTCGGATAATTGTTCATTTGCAAGATCTCCAAATGTTCTTACTCTGCCTCGACCTTGGGCTTGGAACATATATTCTTGATTCGGTAGTCTAAGTTATTTACCAGGTTCATTTCGTAAGACTTTTGGACATGGCTGTTGTAATGAATTTATTGTTACGAGAACGGGAATTTTCACTGTGTTGTTATTAATTAAACGTGCTTATTAAAGGGATGACTAAATGTAACTTAAAAACGAAAATGATTCCAGTGTTTATGACAGAAAATATACATTCATTATACGAGACGGAAAATTATCATAAGTAAACTGTCTGCGATTTGTCAAATGCTGTGGGTAAAGTTAGGTTGTGCATATGATAGAAAACACACTAAATATTACACTGGAAATGCTTATGTGTTTTCGCCATTAACAGTAAATTGTTTAGTGTCAGCACACTGATGCAATAAAATATTACGCTTGCCTGATTGTGTGTGCAAATAAAACAGAAATGGTTTTTGTAGATGAGTTAACCTAAATGAACGTTGTCATTAATTTAACAAAGTAACCACGAAGGAGCTGTGTTGCTGCACTAAAATATAATTCTATAAATGTAGGAATAAAAATGCCTTTAAGAAATGCCTATGTAAACCTACCTTGTTACATTTAATTTCAGTCATTTTGGTATTTTAAAAATATAAATAGATAACTACTATGTGTTTTGATGTATAACATCATAATAAAACAGGTTTACACAACACAGTTTCAAAATTCATTTCCTTTTCATCAAAACTCAACGCTCTGTAGTACGAATCTGACATAGTTTGATGTTGACATCTATGATTTCGCTCCGGGTAGTTGTTCATTAGCAAATTTTTCTTCAAGGAGCCTAGCTCGACCTCGATTTTGTGTTTGGAGCAGGTCTTCCTGTTTCGGCTTGCTAAATGTTAATTAGGTTTCTTTTGTAGATTTTGGCACATTACTGTTGTAATGAATGTATTGTCTAGTGAAATTAGGCTTTTAATGTTATTCCAGTGACAAATTACCATTTTATTCCCGACTGAGTTGGTTATCCAAGGAGGGAAAAGTGTTGTTCTTCTCTACCACAAGATTTAACTTGATGTCTGGATAGGCTTCATTGGCATGCCTCATGATTGCGGCTGGGTCTGCTGCGTTTTGGATGAACAATAGCAGGTAATCTGCATACCTCTTGTAAAGTATTCACTGGTCAATTGTGTTTTAGAGGCTCTTTTGTTCTAGATGGTGAATGTATACATCTGCCAGTAGAAGTGCAAAGCGGGTCTTCATAGATACAAGATTGATTGTCGGAAATGTTGACCTTGAAATGTAAATTGCACATTTCTTTATATGTCAATATGAGGTCCTTAAGGTCATTAGTGTCTAAATGAAAGCTTTTGAATTCATTCGTGATAATGTCACACAGGATAGTCGTTGTTTTTTCCAATGAAATGTTCGTAAATAAGGATAAAACATGAGGTGAGGTCATTTGGCTTTCTTTGATGCTTTTTCCTTTCAGTTTAACTGCTAGCTCGAAAAAGACCTTGAGGGTGTTCTTGTTTATGAAATTTCGTAGAAGTTTGCCGAGAAACTTAGCTGGTTTATTTTGTGGTGGGTTGATCACCTAGGCAATTGAGCCACATCGGAGGAGCTCCTGAGGTTGTCATGGTTGTATGAATTTTTACTCTTCCGTACAGTCTTCTAGATTTTTCACCATCAGGTTTTGATTTTTCAATTTCGTCTAAGAGTTCTGGCCTATTTACGGAATTAGCCATTGAAGATAGAACGCGTTTCTCAATATTTTTCAGAATAACATTTATTCTTGACTCAATATTTGTAGAGTCATCTTACTGTTTGTAGTCAGGTTTGAATTTTGATAGATCATTTATGATCCCCATCATGGATGAACTATATATATGGTGGTGGTATAAATTTAACATTGCATACGATTGTAATTGACATTAAATAAGACCGGATTCGTTCATATTTGGATTTCGTCCAATACCAGTCACAATTGCCACTACCGGGGCTCGAATTCATCCACTACACCATCAAAATCGCGAACTAAATGAAACTTTGTGGTATATTTATTTACATATAATTAGCCAGATTCAATTTTTTATTATCAACGAACAAAGGATATAATTGGGTAAACAATTTATATTTTTATCTTATAGTTCGCAGTCTCCAGGCATACTTCCAAGCATGCGCATAAAAAGGAAGACAAAATTTGATGTTGCAAACGCTGCACCCAGAGGAGCTCTAGTCGATGCATAAAGGTATTACAATGAAAGCATAATCCGATTATTCGTTTTCTTAGAGTTTTTACAATAATTTCCATGCCACCTAGCTAAGATTCATTTTTGAATATTTTGCATGATCCCGTTAATAAAAAATTATTAATCAATTTTTGCTATAAGTTTTTTATCTTTGATACTCCCCAAATTCTTTTCTATATCATGAAAGAATCGGTAAAGATTTCAAATAATTTTCTTTTATTAGATTTTCAAATTTCTTTTATAATTATTTATTTATGTATAAAGTTTAATTTTAATATCTATGTTGATAGAGGCCCAACATGATATATATGTACATGTATTTCGTCAAAAATCATATAAATTTTGGCATGCTAATAGGTGAGTCTGAGTTCGGGTTTACGACGAATATCAGATTGATAACATTTTGATCCAGTGGTTGTACAATGAGGTCCGAAGTGCTTTTTCCTAAGGTTAGTTTCTACTGCTAAAGGAAACTGGTCAGCTGATGATGTAATCTGATAAAATAGCGTTATTTGATTTAATTATCCGAAACGGTCATAATCGCATAATCGTATTGGTTTCACTGTATAAAGTTAAAACACAGTTAAACGACTCAGTTAGTAATTGATTGCATGATACTCTCGCGGAAAAACAAGACGGTTATATGAAAGTCTTTAATCACCTCTCTTCAAGCTATATTCCTGTAGCAAATTAACAACGGATGGTGAACTTAGTTTAACTGCATCTTCGGCTTGCGCACACACTTTTAAGTCCAACAGTAAATATAAGACATTTGACAATGAAATTTCTCAGAAATTTTGTGCCACTGTTCTGAATCACAGTAACAAGCACAGCAAACGGGCAGAGTGAGTAGACAAGTCAGAAGAAAGAGTTGCCTAAAATATTAGGCTTTATTCATCATATAATGCAGATATACATGCTAAAAGACAAAACAAAACATGTTAGTATACGAACGGTGTGAATATAAATGTGTGTACAAATAAACAATCATATCATTCTCCTCCACTGCGATTTGTAGCGTAGCGTCAGAGTCGGAACAAGACTGTTATAGTAACAATTCAAAGAGGATTGAGAAAACATAGTATTTAAACATTTCCACTTCGTAAGTTATAAGGATGAACACGTTGTTGTTGATTGATAAGATTTTCGAGATTCTCTGATAGGTCACGAGCATTTGAGTTATCCGTAGATTCACCATTTGCCTTAACATTATCAATATCGGTATCTTCATTATAGGAGGTTTGTTCATCAGCAACAACTTCATTTTCACAGAGTCCCATATTAGTTCCAGCTTCATTCATCAGTGCGTCGGAGCCTTTCGGGGCTAATTGACGGATAGATACTGTATCTTCTCTTCCATCAGAAAAACGAACATGCGCATAGTTAGGATTGCAATGAATTAGTTCAACTTCTTCCACAGAGGGGTCATATTTAGAAACTCTAGCATTCTTCTTGAGTAAAACTTTGCCAGGAACAGTAAGCCAGGTTGGGAGTGTGGTACCAAAAGTCGACCTTCTATTGTGTCGAAAAAGACGCTCGTGAGGGGTTTCGTTGGTAGATGTGCACAATAATGAACGGATTGAATGTAATGCGTCCAGCAGCACGCATTCCCAGTTTTCAACTGAAAGCCTTTTTGATCTGAGAGCGAGAAGGATCGATTTCCATAAGGTACCATTCATTCTTTCTACCTGTCCATTTCCTTTGGGATTATAAGGAGTCGTTCTACTCGAAGCTATACCTTTTTCCCGAAGAAAATTTTGTACCTCGGTCGACATGAAGGAAGAACCTCTGTCTGAGTGAATGTACGAAGGCATCCCAAACATTGCGAATATTTGACACAGGTGAAGTATGACGGTGTGACTGCTAAGGTCAGGACAAGCAAATGCAAAGGGAAATCGAGAATATTCATCGATGACCGTCAGTAGATAACGATTACGAGTTGATGAAGGAAGAGGTCCTTTAAAATCGATAGATAACCGCTCAAACGGTTGGGTAGCTTTGATTAATTGGCCTTGAATTGCCGAAGGAAATCTGGGCTTGATTTCAGAGCACACTTCACAACTCAAGGTCATTTTTCGAATTTTATCAATAGAATATGGTAAATTACGAGATTTCACAAAGTGGAGCATACGAGAAATTCCAGGATGACAAAGAGAATCATGTATTTGTTTTAAATCCAGTCCATTTAGAAGCGCACCACAACAGGATCGACTTAGTGCATCTGCTGCTTTGTTATCTTTTCCGGGCCTATAGACAACATCGAAGCTGTAAGGTGATATTCCATTTTCCAGCGCAAAATTTTATCGTTCTTCACTCTTCCTCGATTTTGATTGCCAAAAATAAAGGAAACAGATCATTGATCAGTGACAAGTTTGAAATGATTACCCAAAAGTAAATGCCTCCATTTTCGAATAGCTTCAACCACGGCATAGGCTTCTTTTTCAACAACTGAGTGATGCTTTCAGCTTGCGTCAACGTCCGAGAGAAAAACGCCACGGGTCTTCCATCTTGGTTCAAAGTGGCAGCAATAGCTACGTCCGAAGCATCAGTTTCGACGACAAACGGAATATCACAACGAATAGAAGCTAGAGTTGCTACGGCTAATTCTTTTTTAAGATCATCGAAATTTTGTTTCACAGAGACGGGAAAAGGAAAAGTTCGATTATGAACGAGTGAGTGAATTTTATCGGAGAAGTTGGAGATCCACGGCGAATAATAAGCGAAAAATCCCACAATTCTTTGTTGCGATTGCACATTCGACGGTGGTGGGAGATCTTGTAAAGGCTTTAATCGGTCAGGATCAGGTTTAATTTTTCCATTCGATATTTGAAAACCAAGGAGAGTAATTTCTTTAGCTGCGAAAATGCTCTTTGATTCATTTAAGGTCAATCCATATTTTTTAGCGGCATTAAGAAATTTGTTGAGATTTGTTTCGTGTTCAAGCGTATCTCTCCCGCAAACTGTCACATTGTCCACATAGACAAATGTATCTGTGAGATGTTCCTGTGCGATTATATGATCCATAGTTCTTTGGAAACATGAGACACCATTCGTCACTCCGAAGGGAATGCGACGGAATTGAAACAAGCGTCCACACGCTTCGAAAGCAGTAAATACCTTTTCATGTTCTTGGATAGGTATTTGGCGGTAAGCGCTTTTGAGATCCAAAGTGCTGAATATATGATATTTTGAAATGGTTTCAGCCATTTGGTCCATTTTCGGCAAAGGATATGCGTCTAAGAGTGTGAATTTGTTGACCGTTTAGCTGTAGTCCACAACCATACGTTTCTTGTGATTCTCATTCGATACCACGAGAACTTGTGCTCTCCACGGGGATTTTGAAGGTTCGATAATGCCATCAGAAACTAATCTGTTTATTTCATCCCGGATAAATATTTCATCCATTCGATTGTACCTTCTTGATTTCGTAGCAATAGGCCTCCAGTTAGCAGTTAAATGGTGGAAAAGAGGCGGGGACGTAACAGATGCAGGTTTCAGTAAACAGACGGTGAATGACGATTTATGACCACCAAAAGAGATATTTACACTTTTATGCAATCCAAGGAAGTCATGACCGAGGAGTACGTCAGTACAAAGATCAGAAAGTATAGATAGCTTGATATTTTGATAAACACATGATTTGTATTGAATCGACACAAAACAATGGCCTTTGGTATGACTCGAAAATGAGCTAGACGCCATGGTTATTGTTTCTTGAGAGGAGTGAATTTTCCAATTATTTTTCAAAACGAAGGCTTCTGAAACATAACTACAGGAACTGCCTGTATCAACGAGAGCATGACAATTTATGTTATTGACTTCTAGATTTATTACACATTTGGTGAGACAATCAGGAGCAGCAGCTAATACAGTTGCAGATATGGTAGGATGAAGCGTCGAAACCACTGGGCGGTGATTCTTAGAGCGACATACCTTTTGAAAATGTCCTTTGTTTCCACAACTTTTACAGAAGGCGTTTCTGGCCGGACATTTCCATCTTAAATGATAATCGTACCCACAAAAGTCACATTTTTGTTTAACAGCAACAACAAGATTATCTGTAGATTTATCGGAGGTTGATGAAGGACAGAGTGGCTGAACTGTTGCAGTGTGTGCAGAATTCAAACAGTTTTGATATGATAATGATTGCTTTTCCGCCATTTCGAGACCACGTGCTTGATCAAAAGCCGCTTGAAAATTAAGTGAGTTGTGTTCTAAGAGACGTTGTCTGATTGAATTGGACTGGATTCCATTAATGAAGGCATCGCGCAGAGCATCGTCTCGATTTTCCTCGGCCGTAGTTGGTTTGAAATTGCATTCCCTAGCTAACGATTTCAGAATATGAACAATCCAATGTTTGTCCATTTTCTTGTTTAGTAGTCGCGAGTATATGACGAACAAAGACTTCATTTTTCGGTCTGACATAGAGATTCATTAGAGTTTTGATAGCATGATCATATGTATCACAGTCAACGATGTGTTCATATACGTTAGGAGAGACGTAGGAACTAAGAGTGTCTAATTTATCCGGATTCATGGATTCGACTGATTTTAAGAGGCCACAGAATGTACGATACCAATGATTCCATTGTTTTGCTGCATCTGGTGCACTAAGTTCAACATCAAATCTTTCTGGTCTGAGTAGGCGTTCCATGATTGGGTTATATGATGAATAAATTGTTCTGAATCACAGTAACAAGCACAGCAAACGGGCAGAGTGAGTCGACAAGTCAGAAGAAAGAGTTGCCTAAAATATTAGGCTTTATTCATCATATAATGCAGATATACATGCTAAAAGACAAAACAAAACATGTTAGTATACGAACGGTGTGAATATAAATGTGTGTACAAATAAACAATCATATCAGCCACCTGCCACTTCAGTATGACTACCGAATTTTTCGAGGCATAATCCTCCGAATCTGTCCACCAGACTGTGTAGATCTAAGTTTTAGTTTCCCTTCTAGTAGAAAGCCTGCCATCCAAGGATGATGTGCACCATTTCCCCGGAGACATTATTATTGCAGGAACCTGTGAATACCCTCGCCTTCCTAGTTTGCGATAAACGTCCGCCTTGTTGCAGGTCAGAATATAGGCTCTTAGTTTGCAGAGGTTGCTTGAAACAAGCCATAATTTTTAGTGTCAGATGCTCAATCCCGACATTGACTCAAGATCTTAAAAACCTATAATTCTGAGCATGTACATCACTTATACTGACTTAATTTTACTTCAATCTCGATTCACGCATAACAATCTTGAAATGTGGTTGCGAACTCCATATTCACATTACACGATTGCAGATGTCGTTTTTGAAAGTTTAAATAATGTAGTGAATAATTTTATTGAACTTTTCAATTTATAGAACTTATTTTAATCTGCTTTGTTTCCTTATTATTACAGACTGATACCGAAAATATGCCGAAATTAGAAGCTGAAATCTCACTTCTAGGAGAACGCCAAACAAAGTTTGAGAGACATAAATGTATTACATGGATAAGAA
This sequence comes from Eudiplozoon nipponicum, assembly GCA_029291075.1. Taxonomy (NCBI): domain Eukaryota; kingdom Metazoa; phylum Platyhelminthes; class Monogenea; order Mazocraeidea; family Diplozoidae; genus Eudiplozoon; species Eudiplozoon nipponicum. The sequence goes on from JAQBSW010002791.1 coordinate 39,069, forward strand.
ACATTTCCTACTTACGTGCCACAAAGTAAATAAAAGAGCATAAAAAACTTTTTAGTTATAATCTGTTTAAATAATTTTCGTGGACAAAAATTACCTCAGGTTTCATTAAAGATTGGGTCTTATTAGTAAGTAATACGTTCAACCAAATTAAACGGGAAAATCTTCAATTTTTTTCAATTAATATTTGGTCGCAAATTTTTGCAAAATTTTATCAAATTGATTTTGAAATTCTGTTTCGTTAACATATTGATAGAAAAATCTATATATTTTTTGCAGAATTCACAAACTAATAATTATAATTAATGCGGTTTCTATTAACTGCGAGTGCTACATTACCACACAATAGATTCAATTTTTAAAGTATATTATTTTTTCTCAATGGTGTTCATCCTCATGAGACTATAAGTAAAGAGCATGAGTATTAAATTAACGGGCAAATCATGTGTGCGGACTTGAAATAAACAGATGCTCTGGTTTGACCATTCGCACAAAACAGCAAAGTAAGCTTCATGCCACTATGTAGTGTGACCTGCTGTTAGTTACATAGGCGTTTAATTAAAGTGCGAAAACTTCATTTAAACAATCTTTATCATTACTTATGCAATCACTGATTACTTACTTAATTATTATATTGTTTCAAATGGTTTCCAGATTTTGATTGAATAATTATATTTAAAAAGGTTACGTTTATTCTTTATATTTTAATAAACAAAATTCATCATGCATGTACCAAAGCACAGTAAAAATGCCTAATAAATTAAATAAATACTTAATCATTTTCAATGGCGTCGCTTTATTTATCAAACTCATTCACATGTGAACTATGATCTATATGTAATTTATGTGTATGCACACGCCCTGTGCTTCCGACAAAGGGTAAATATATTTTGTCGTGAATTTGACCAGATTTTATTTTATACTTTGACAAAAAGCTCTTAATGCGTCATCAGTACAAGTACAACTTAAACAATTCTTTAAATCACGTTTTCGAGCTTAAAGTCAGCACCAATCCCAGTGTAGGTAACCAGTCATCGAACAACATAGTAAAACTACCATCAGGCACACGTACTGACGCGTTTCGACCTCCTATGATCATCATTAGAGTCAGACGGCAAACTGACTAGCGAGGATAAAATCGTAATGCGCATAATTGGAAAGCAAAACTAGATACGAGGCTCACACCTCTAGTAGTCTCTAATTCATTGTACTTGACTGGAAATGTCGGCTGCACAGTTTATATGCAGCCACGGACATTAATATTTTGCAGATTTCGCCACGTATACAAACAGACAAAAATATTAAATAATCAGATTGCGCGTGTGGTGGTAGCAAATCTTTAAATAAAATTTGCGCAGTTTAAATAGAACTAAAAGTATAAACCAAAATCAGCATTAACAGTAGGTATAATTTCATTTACACATTCGTTTCGTGCTTACTGGCGACTCATGAACAGGAACCGGTGTTTCGCACTATATCCACTATATATTATGTGTGGTAGAGTTGGAGGATACAATTTCATATGATAAATTTGCAGACAAGCAGTCAGATAGGTATTTAATTAAAATGCGAAAATTTCATTTAAACAATCATTGTCATCACCTATGCAATCACCGATTGCTTGCTTTATTGTTATATTGTTTCAAATGATTTCCGGATTTGGATTGAGTAATTTTATTTTACAGTGTTACGTTTATCATATATATTTTAATAAAAAAATTCTGCTAGTACGTACCACAGCACAGAAAAAATTGCTGATACATTGATTGAGTACTTAATAATTGTCAATGGCGTCACCTTATTTATCGAACTCATTCGCATGTGAACTATGATGTCTATGTAATTTATGTGTATAAACACGTCATGTGCTTCTACCGAAGGGTAAATATATTATGTCGAGAATTTGACCAGAGTTTATTTGCTATTTCTACAGAAAGCTCTCAATACGCCATCAGTACATGTACTGCTTAAAAAATTGACGCACGGACAATTTTTAATAAATAGTACTCGTTGACGTATTTTGAATTTTACTACTGTATCATTTACTTCATTGTCTGTTAACAAGCGGAGAATGACTATAAAACAAGTAGGCAACTTACTCTTACATGATTTAAAAACGTTGTGGCGCGTAAATAACGAATATGGGTATTTATACATTAAGCATTAAGTCATAATGCATGCGATAATTCGAAAAATTCATAGCTTATTTCAACCGCGAGTAGAAGATACAATTCCAGGAATTGGTTACAATTTACGAAATAGTAGGAGCTTATGACTCGACTATGAGGTTATCATATATTATGTACAAAATATATCAATTTAATTTATCCCACATTTGTGACCAGGTATAAAGTGGGTAGTAAGCTTAATGCACTAACTGATTAGTAACCAGGGCGTATTTGATTCAAGTGGCAATGGAATAATTTGGCTTAACAGTAACTAAAGTACTATTTCACAGCTATAACTAATCTAAGGTGTTACTATAAATGGGGTGTTCACCACAAAGAATTTCTTACTAAAACATCATATGAATGGCTACGCGGATGAGGATGAAATAATTTTAGATAATTAAACGAACATTGGTTGCGCAGGTGGTGATAACAATTATTATAATCAAGTTTGCGGTCTTGATATAAACACCTGAACCATTAATAACTTACATATGTCAGTATAAACTAAGAATTGTATAGTGCAGAAAAGGCAATTCATCCAGTAGACCGGTTTCGTCCTTATTGGGAACTCATCAAGTACTGGCCAGAATTTGCCGCCGGACAGGATACGAACCTGGGCACGTCTGCTTCGGAATCTGGTGCTCTAACCACTGAGCTATCCTGCCGCACACTACACTACACACAATTTTCAGTTATATACTAACTAATGTAACTTGGTTAGTCAATTTTTCCTTTAGGTGGAGCTCATATGGCATCCATTTAGACCCAAAGTTCCAACTAACCATGCCCAATCTGTCATTACTGAACAGACACCACATTACATGGGGAAGTGGTATTGAAATGAACATTTATATAATTAAACGAACATTGGTTGCGCGGGTGGTGATAACAATTATTATAATCAAGGTTGCGGTCTTGATATAAACACCTGACCCATTAATTACTTACATATGTCAGTATAAACTAAGAATTGTATAGTGTAGAAAAGGCAATTCATCCAGTATATAATTAAACGAACATTGGTTGCGCGGGTGGTGCTAACAATTATTATAATCAAGGTTGCGGTCTTGATATAAACACCTGACCCATTAATTACTTACATATGTCAGTATAAACTAAGAATTGTATAGTGTAGAAAAGGCAATTCATCCAGTAGACCGGTTTCGTCCTTATTGGGAACTCATCAAGTACTGGCCAGAATTTGCCGCGGACAGGATACGAACCTGGGCACGTCGGTTGACCCTCCCCTGATTCCAAATAACTTATATATCATCCAAATATCGCACATACAATTTAGAATTTATGTGTGTTATACCTAAGAGGGTTTTCTCCGTGTAATGCATGAAGGTATTAGCTATTGTAACTGGCAATGGTTGTCCCATTGGAACACGTACTCTGCTTATAAAATTCATTCCTAAATTTAAAATAAGTGGAGGACATACATACGTACATCAGTAAATGCTGTTCACAAAAGACTAATTTTGGCTTATCTAAAATTATTATAATAAAGGTTGCGGTCTTGATATAAACACCTGACCCATTAATTACTTACATATGTCAGTATAAACTAAGAATTGTATAGTGTAGAAAAGGCAATTCATCCAGTAGACCGGTTTCGTCCTTATTGGGAACTCATCAAGTACTGGCCAGAATTTGCCGCGGACAGGATACGAACCTGGGCACGTCTGCTTCGGAATCTTGATGAGTTCCCAATAAGGACGAAACCGGTCTACTGGATAATTACCTTTTCTAATTCTACTGACATAGTAATGTGAATAATGGGTCAGGTGTTGCAAGGTACTGTACTGATATAATAATTGTTATCACCACCCGCGCAGCCAATGTTCGTTTAATTATATAAAATATTCATTTTCAATACCATTTTCCCGATGTAATGTGAATTGTCTGTTCAGTAATGACAGATTGGGCATGGTAGTTTGAACTTTGGTCTAAATGGATGCCATATGAGCTCCACCTAAAGGAAAAATTGACTTACCAAATTACATTAGTTAGTATATAACTGAAAATTGTGTGTAGTACTCTGTGCGGCAGGATAGCTCGAATGGTTAGAGCACCAGATTCCCGACTTTGTAGGTTCGTATCCTGTCCGCGGCAAATTCTGGCCAGTACTTGATGAGTTCCCAATAAGGACGAAACCGGTCTACTGGATGAATTGCCTTTTCTACACTATACAATTCTTAGTTTATACTGACATATGTAAACAATTAATGGGTCAGGTGTTTATATCAAGTTTCCGCAACCTTGATTATAATAATTCATCCAGTAGACCGGTTTCGTCCTTATTAGAACTCATCAAGATTCCGAAGCAGACGTGCCCAGAGTTCGTAGCATCCTGTCCGCACCAGCTTAAATTCTGGCAGTACTTGATGAGTTGGACGAAATACTGGATGAACCACTACACTTATACAATTCTTAGCTTATACTGACATATGTAAGTAATTAATGAGTGTTTATATCAAGACCGCAATACGCTATTACGAAATAATTTTAGATAAGCCAAAATTAGTCCTTTTGTGAACAGCATTTACTGATGTACGTATGTATGTCACCCACTTATTTTTTAAATTTAGGAATGAATTTTATAAGCAGAGTACGTGTTCCAATGGGACAACCAAATTGCCAGTTACAATAGCTAATACCTTCATGCATTACACGGAAAACCCTCTTAGGTATAACACATAAATCCTAAATTGTATGTAAGATATTTGGATGATATATTAGTTATTTGGAATCACGGGGAGGATCAACTGATAAATTTCATAAATATGGCAAATCAGGTGAGCGAGCTGAAATTTACAATTGAAAATGAATCATGTGGCGAATTACCATTTCTGGATGTCAAGTTAATTAGAAATGGTACAAAACTAGAACGGGATGTTTATAGGAAGGATACTTACTCAGGTATCCTTCTTAATTTCAATTCAAATCATCCATATAGAATGAAAATCGGTATCTTAAAATCGATGATAATAAGAAGCTTAAGATTAACAGATAAAAAACATAGGGAGATTGAATTAGGTAGACTGCGAGAAATATTCAGTGCTAATGGGTATCCTCTAAAGTTAATTGAAGCAACTATAATGAGCGTTATAAGTAAATTTAATCATGACTGGAAGTACGTGAAGTCAAATAAAACAAAAGATGATCGGAGGGTAATGGTAATACCTGACTCTAAACTAAGTAGGAAAATCAAAATGGTAGCATCAAAATACAATATACGTACTATTTTAAAACAGACCCTTACCCTAGGTATTAAACTGCCCAACCAAAAGGAGAAAATAGAACCATTAGACACATCAGGAGTATATGAAATTCCATGTAACGACTGTAACCTGATGTATGTGGGTGAAACCATGCGCCCAATTAAGGTAAGAAGAGGGGAACATAAAACCGCATGCAAGTATGGCCATGTTAATAGATCGGATCTTGCACGCCATACAGTAGAGACAGGACACACAATTAATTGGGATGGGTGCAGACGTATATCAATTTGTGGCCGTAGCAGATCGACAAGATTGATTAGAGAATCCATCGAAATTAAATCGAGAAATGACATCATGAATGAAACAGCCGTAGAAAAATCACTAGGTCCTATTTGGAATACAGCATTAAATAATGGTAGGAAACGAAGATTGCACGAATCAGAATCAGAAACTCGCTCAAGTAAAAGAATAAGAACACTGGACTGATATTAACTTACAGAGGTGGAGGGTGAGTAATTCAATATCTCCTAATTTATTTTCTGATTATCTTATAATTTCATCCTTGATTACTTGTTATCTTATTTTATCTATTATCTTACGTTCTGTTGTTAGTGTAGCACCTTTTAACAAACATTTTCTATTTGATGAAGGTTAGTTTAAAAAGGCAAATTTTCTTTGCACTATTACTAGTATCTTTCTTTATCAGGCAATTTTCAATTTCTTTTACGACCCATTTTATTTTATTTTAACTATCTACCCTATTAAAACACTTTTCCGTTTCTAATTTAATTTTGCTAACTCTTAATTATTTACTATATTCATAGTATTTTGTCCCCTCTTCACCGGAATGCCACTCGTAATTACTTCATTTAGGAAAGTATGTATAAAATAGGTCTGACGTGTTCATTTAGGAAATGACAGCTTTCATTTTAGTTTCGCTTGAATGACTGTTACACGTGCCGGTAATTACACGTAACAGATTATTTCAGTCTTAAACAAACGTTCAAACATACACACAAACACACTGACGTGGCATACGCGTATCTAATTGAATAATCAGATGTTGCTAAATCGCTGTAATTTCACTGGGATGAGTGTACACGTGCAGTAGTTCCCTTGTCACTATTTGGACATCATGATCAGACTTTTAATAAGAACCAACCAATCACAGAGACATACACGCCGTGTGCCTAAATATGGAAAAGGTTAAAATTATTGTAGACCTACAAGTGATAATCTGCTACCAACGAAAGTCAATAGCGTAGATAAACATGCTTACAGACAGTCCACAACTAGAATTCATAGGCATTTCGAAATACATAATCTAACCCAACAATTCACAAAAATAATTTCAAGTACGTGTTTTGGTTTGATAGATCATATAACCGATATGGATTCACATATCAATAATAATAAAACAATAAGATTTGTTATGATAAGTTTTAATTAATATATTTTTACTATACACATTTGAAACAATTGTAAAAATTATTTATCTCAACGCGCTTAACTCTTCATTACTTTCTCTAGTTCACCGACGCACTCTCTGACCAGAACTCTGGCAGTGTGAATATTTTTCTTAAGTCGTTCGGCAGCACCCTTATTGAAAGCATAAGTCGGTTTTATATCACGACCCATCTCTTCTATCACTTGCAATAATTGTCCATATTTATTAACTTCTTCGTATTGTTGATGTAAGGAATACAACGGACCAGTATTTTGATTCACAGACATCCTTAGCCGTATTATAATTGTACAAAGGATATTATAAATAGTTCATAATTACAGATAAGAAATATTTGAAGTTAGTTTATTCGATAACTTTAACAATATAAAAACTGAAACGGGAATTGGTAGTCAACAAAATTTGAAATATATATAGAATATCGTACCATTGTGGGAAGGCCAACATAAATATATTTACTTTGATTTATTTACGAAATAAATTGAGCCTTACCATTCAATTTCAACACAAAAATAAAACTTTTTTGTGTAACACGACTGTTATTAAATGCCGTACGACGTTACAAACTCGGTTAAAGTGCCATAAATATAGAGTTATGTACTGATAGGGGGCCCTTAACAGGACCGGTCGTGCGTTCTCCGGCAAATGCCGAGAAAGATCCTTCAGTGTGAAGATGTCCTAGAGCCTTGGGTTGACTTGGGCTGCAGTTCCTTCTGTTGTTGCGTTGTAATCTCGATGTGGAAACTTCGTTGAAGTTCTGCATTAATTGGCTCGTCTCGCTGGTTGTACAGCAACAAGATTGGCGTCACTGATGTTGCCAATTGTTGGTGAAGACAATCCAATAACCAGCGTAGGTGATGACAGCCGACAGCACGCACACGTAACGCAAAGCAGAAGGCAAACGCGACAACTGAACTGCATGGTAAATTTGCCGTGCTTAAATAGCCATGCCATAGTAATATGTGTCTACTTGCACATTATTGGTTAACGGCTAGTTTCGCTTTTTTCTCATTGGTGCAACGTAAATCAAATTGAATTTAATTTACGCAATATGTCGGCAATTTATTTGTGTCGTTACATCACTTTCCTTTCTGAAAAAAAGAAAAAATATTCCTCTCTGCAGGGCTAGATAAGAAATGCATGACAATGTTCGAAACAAGTTAAGCAACAACAAAAAATAATGTACCATAAATGCTGGGCTTAAGTATGCTTGTTGGTTGCTTCAACAATGATATGATGCCAAGTAACCACTAGGAAATGCTACACAAATTGTTAGCTCTAGTGGTCGGTCATACCGCGTGAGGCAAAATAGAGCAGTGTAAGATTTGGGAGCCGCAGCGTGAAGATTTCGAGGTAAATCGCCTCTAAATTTGCCAGGTTTAAGTTAAAACCTAAGCAGGTTGGATCGTCGTCAATGTGTTTGTATACGACCAAAGGAGCTAGAGTGCTCGACGTTGTAGTCATGACATTTGTAGAGTGGTCTTTGTGCAATTGATGAAGTTGAGATATGCATTGAAAGTGGCCTGTACTATGATATGAAGCTGATAACTACTTAGTGTTGCTACACGAAAGCGTTAGCTCCAAGTAGCTGGTCATACCAAAATAGGCAGTGTGATGTCATGTGTGAGACATACATTATAATGTAAAAATATATACATTAAAATCAAAGGTAACTGCATAAAAAATATGTACACGAACATTGCCTCAGAGATGGCATAATACCAAAGAACTGTTCAAAAATGCTACACAATTGTTAGCTAAGAACAGCTGGTTATGCCACGTGAGATAAATGCGAAAAATAACATAAAGTTAAAAATTTTGATACGTAGAATAACGAAAAGTTAAAAATATCAATTACGCGTTATGCAAAGCAGGCTATTGAGATTGTGGGCAGACGGAGCCTGAGACGTGTGTAGGAGGTTGACTGCTCTCAGAATCAGGCGGTTCGATAAACGGCTTCAACCTGTCTATACTTACTGATTAAATACTGTTTGTTGCGAAGAACTAATATATGCAAGTATGTATTAGGTTTTGCGAACCTAGTAACAAATTAGTTCAGTTGTGACCAGAAGGATAAACCAAAGGCAGCATGAACGGAAAGTATAATCTCATGCACATTCGTTTCGTGCTAACTGGCTACTCATCAGTAGGAGCCGGTAATACGCCCTTTAACCACTATATATTTGGTAGAAGAATGTGGAATAATAGGACGGTACCGTCCTATAAAAACGTTAGTTACTTCGTCTACAGAATTGGTGCCAAGAGATAATGCCGCAGGCCACTGTCTAAATCAATCAATCATAGTTAGAAGGTAGCTGAAACCTTGAACCTTTGTCAGATAAACTATGTCGATGTGGGCGATGGCTAGGCGAGAAGTAGTTCGGAAATGTTGCAACTTAGAACGAGTGTGCCGTGTGATCTTGTTTTTCTGGCAAATGGCACACTCGGAGACCCATCGTTTAGCGTTCTGCCTAAGTCTGTGACACCAGAAACGATCTGTGAGAAGTCGGACAGTCGCTTGGCTTGCTGGGTGAGAAATTGAGTGAACTGAGTCGAAGATTTTTCTCTGAATGCTGGTCGGCAGAACTGGCCTGTTGGGCTGTGTACCCCTGAAGTAAACAATTGGTAATCCTTCCATGAGACGGCATATTAACTTGCTTGGGTGACTGGCTATTGAACTTTGAATGTGAATGTCAACGCGTTGTTCCGTTCGCAGGAGGGATGGCGTTAGTGCAGGTTCACTGAGTGTCACGGAGTTGAGAGTGAATGGCGACGGCGAAGGTGGTTGTAGCGAGACGTCTGGCCTGGAAAGGGCATCTTCAATGAAGTTTTGTTCGCCCTTGACATGAAGATGTTGAATTGAATTTTGCTTAGATGTGAAAGCTGTCTTTTCATTCTGGCAGAGTACTTGGCAATAGTTGGAGTCGCTTTTCGAAGTGCGCTAACTAATGGTGCGTGATCTGTGAAAACAAATCTGCTGCTGCCAATGATGCTGATAAAATTGCGCCTTGCGTCGTGGATGGCGAGGAGTTTTTACCGAAAGTGTCGTATCTCGTTTCTACTTGTTGGAGAGTAAGCAAGTAGAAATTGATAGGCTTCCGAACTTCGTCAATGTTATGTTCAAACGTGGCTCCAATAGCGAACACAGAAGCATCTGTCGTGAGTAGAAATTGTTAATGAAAATCTAGATGCGTTTGCATTGTATCATTTGTTAACGAGTTGATGCCGAGTCGAAGCAATTCCTCGTCTTCAGATGAACAAGTAAGGCCGGGATTTATGCTAAGTCCTTTTCGATTTTGCAGGTGCCTATACAAAGGATAAAGTTGTCTTGATAGGCATGGAAGGAATTTTGGATAGAAATTTAGGACTCCAGAAATTTTCTACAACTCGCTAACAGTCTTCGGTGACTTGACATTGATGATCGGATTCGCCTTTGACGGCAAAGTTTGAATACCTTGTGGCTTGATACGATGCCCCAGGAAGTCTATGGATGTAGTTGCAATCTGCGTCTTGTCCTAATTGGTCTTGAATCCGTGGTTGGATAAGTGTAAGCGGACATTTCTTAAATGCTTGTCATGAGACTCTAAGTCTGGACTGAATACCAAAATGTCATCAAGATATGATATACATTAAGCAATGTCGTCACGAAATATGTTGTCTATGAATCTTTTAAATGTCTGTGTAGCACATTTAAATGTAAAATGCATGTAAATGTATTAGAAAAGGCCAAATGGAGAAATGACCGCAGTTTTTTCAATATCTTTTGATGCAACCGGGATGTGATGGTAGGCTTGTCTGAGGTTAATCACCGAGAAGAAATTTCTGCCACTGAGTTTTTCAAGTAAGGTGTTAATATTTGGAATAGGATATGGATAAGATTTTGTCACTAAATTTAACTTGCGATAATCTCCGCGGGCTCTGTACGATCCATTTGATTTGGAGACTATGTGCAGTTGTGATACCCATGAACTTTTCGATGGTCTGATGATTCCCTCTTTCAGCAGCCTTGCAAATTCCACTTGGGCAGCTTTCAGTTTAGCAGGAGTCAGTGGTCGCTTCTTGAGTGCAATAGGTTGTCCTTCTGTGACGTTATGGTGCATCGTGTTGGAGATTCGTAGCTTTGACTTGTTAAGATCGAAAAGCGACTTTGGTTCTTGAAGAGCTACTGATATCTCTGCTGAATGATGCACTGGGGTTGGCTGTATAACCTGTAACTCCAAACGCTCAGAGGCAAGTGTCCAAAAACTTTGCTCAAGTCCGGTGGAGGAGTCGATGATCTTTTGATTGGCAAGATCAACAATGAGCCGAAATTTCAGAAGAAAATCAAGGGCTTTTATATTGTGTGAGATCTTGACAATGATGAATTTGTGAGAAAATTCACGCTGTAGGTCTATGTTGAGTGAGCGATACCGGCAGCCTTAAGTAGGTATGGGCTCGCCTGTAGCTGTTGCGGGAAGAACGCCTAGCTACATCTCGGCTATTGAATCACCCTTGTGAACTGAGACTGCTGCACCTGTGTCTAAAATGAATTCTTCGCCGGTTTTGAAATCAAGAAGGTGCGGATGTTTGGCAAACAAGTAGGCTGGTGATTGCGACCGGCGTTGTCCGTTTGGCTATCTATGTGGCAAATTCGGCGTGGACGAAAAGAGTCGACAGGAATGTCGGATTGTAATTGGTTTCTTCCCTGTGGCGCCGTTGATGCCGTTGATGCGCAGAAAGTACGGTCTTCTACTTTCTGCGCCAGACGTTTCCCGATCCTGATGCACCACTGCGCCTGTGTTCTGTTGTCCTTTCCGTCAACTGTGGAAATTGACACTCATTCGGAAATTCTTCGGAACGACAGAGACAGACTTGGCATGAATAAAAAACTTCTGGTGATTATAGCACCAGTTTTTGGGGCATATCTGTTAAAGGATTGCGGGGATCTCGATCGCCGCCTACCGTTATAATTAGTTTTAGGCATGAATTTGGGTCGAGCATTCACTTGATTTAGCTCGGATTTCGTTATGGCCAATCCTTCTAGAACTTTAGCCATGTTCGCTACTGTCCTCTCTAAAGAGGAGAGCCTATCATCTTGCGGGGGTGGACAAAAGGATGACGGATTCACCTTAGGTTCCAAAACCCTATATTCTAACTCACATCTCTCAGATAAGTCATCTATAGAGAGAGTGTTGGGAAGCTGTCTGGCGAATAGTTTTAATGATTGTTGATTGTGGAAGATTGTTAATAAAAACAACTTTAGCCTCATGGTCAGAAATATTGGTTTTATACCAAAGTTTCCGTAATTCCCTTAAAATCTCGATGACGCCAAGGTTTGGCATGTCTAACTGTGCGTATTTATTAATTATTTGCTCGGTTTCTGTGGGCCCCAGCAAGGATTCTACTTCATTTTGTAGGCCCAAAATGGGATTAGGTAGCTTCCTAATGGCCTCAAGCTTAGGATAAATCCGTCGCTGCAATTCAGAAGGTAGTTTAGCAAAAACCTTCGACAGTTTTTGATGACTGTCATAATCAGGAAACGGGAGAGAAAGCGGAGTCTACGTGCATAAAGAATAGTTCACTATCTCCATCCCAAACAGGAACATCAATATCTAAAATTGGACCTGACATTCTAACAATCTTACGGGATCTTAAAAGCATAAATTTATAAGCAAGATGAAAATGTATAAATATACTTTAACGAAACGCTTACCCACTAACAGCTTCCACAGTTGAAAGAGTCTTCCGCAGTTGAATGAGCGTAGAACACAGATGAATTAGCTCCTTTACAAAACACGTCACAATTTTGTACGTTGATAAAATACAGCTTGCAAAATTGAAATCTTCGGCAGTTAAATCTGTTGAGTACGTACGGTGTAGTTTTGTTCATAGGAAAATTGAATAGAGCATATACCAAACAAAATTCCCAGAAGACCACGACTTTAGAGAGAACAAATATACACGAAAAAAAAACCCAGAAGACCACGACTATAGAGAGAATATATATACCCAACAAAATTCCTGGAAGACCACGACCAGAGTATAAAAAAATCTATACGCAAATGTTAATCTATTCTTATCCCAAATAAATGAAAAAGAAATTCAATTTTATTTATACCAAAAACAGTACAATATTCTGTATCCTGGCGCAGTCACCAATTATGTAAACGCCCCAGTTTCAAGTAAATGCCGTACGACGTTACAAACTCGGTTAGAGTGCCATAAAATAAAGAGTTAGTTACTGATAGGGGGCCCTTAACAGGGCCGGTCGTGCGTTCTCTGGCAAATGCCGAGAAGGTCCGTAAGTGTGATGACGTCCAGAAGTACTCCTAGACTCTTGTGACCAGCTCGGGTTGACTTTGGTTGTGGTTCTTTCTGTTGTGGCGTTTTAATATCGCTGAGTAACTTCGTTGAAGTCCTGCAGTAATTGGTTAGTTTTTCTAGTTGTACAGCAACAAGATTGGCGGTACTGATGTTGCCAATGTTGGTGAAGCAATTCCAAAAATCAGTGTAGGTGATGACAGAAGACAGCACGCACACGTAACGCATAGCAGAAGGCAAACGCGTCAACTTAACTGCATGGTAAATTTACCTTGCTTAAATGAACATGTAATAGCCATATATGGATACTTGCACATTACTGGTAAACGGCAAGTGTTGCTTTTTTTAATTGGTGCAGCGTAAATCGAATTGAATTTAATTTACGCAATATGTCGGCAATTGCTTTGTGTCATTACATCTGATATGTGAACTAAAAAGGTGTTCCTGACTTTATAACTACATTGCAGAAGAGCGGTTTGGCTAGCTCAAAGCGATGGCCCTTAAGAAGTTCCGCTTCGTTGTGTTAATTTTAGCCTTGTGGAGGTCAATTAATTTATTGGACATCAATTAACTCCTCATAGAAAAATAAATCAAATTTTATTTTTGGATATTTGATGTTATCGGTGGTTTCGTAAATTAATGTAAACGCCCCAGCTTCAAGTAAATGCGATACGGCGTTACAAAGTTAGTTTTGGTGCCGAGGATGGCTGAGTTAGTACTGTTGGGGGCCATTATTAGGGCCGGTCTTGCGTGCTCCGTCAAATGCCGAGGAGGTCAGTTAGTGTAGCAGTCTCCAGACGTACTCCTAGACACTTGATACCAGCTCAGGTTGACTTGGGTTGTGGTTCCTTCTATTGTGTTGATGACATCCGTGGCGAGTGATTAGCTGAGTAATCTCGTTGAAGTTCTGCAGTAACTGGCTTACTGAAAGGATCAACTGTAGATGTAATTCCGTCTCTCTAGTTGTACAGCAACAAGATTGGCGTGACTGAAATTGCCAATGTGTGTGAAGCAAGCCCAAAAATCAGCGTAGGTGACAATAGCAGACAGCACGTCAGAGTAACGCACAGCAGAAGGCAAACGCGACAACTGAATTGCATGGTAAATTCACCGTGCTTAAATAGTCTTGATTGACTGCTCGCACACCATTGATTAACGGAAAATTTTGCTTTTTTCTCATTGGTGCCGCGTAAATTGAATTGAATATAATTTACGCAATATGTCGGCGAATTGCTTTGTGTCGTTACAAAAATATTGTGTTTTTAAAAAATATTGTTATTTTTTTTGGAAGATACTTTTATTCATATTGGTGAAGTTTTGACGTGCCTTGGTGAATTATTATAAGAGAGTTTTTTTGAGTGATTAAGTTGCACGTACGCTTTGCTGCATAGTTCTATCTGAATACTCTTTGTTAATAAAGTATTGAAATTTGCATCCATCTATCGTTCTTAATACACATTATTGGGAAGGATTTCAAATTTGTTTCGGGTAATTTATGTGGATATTTTTTTTCAAGGTCACCAGCGTGTCGTTCTGTCATCTGTGGATATCAGCGTATTTGAGTGAGCACACTAATTTTTATAATATATAAATTAAAGAAATCTTTTTCTTATTTTATGGCTTGTTTATTAAATATTGAGGATACAGAGCAATTAGCAAGTGGACTTAAGGAATGTAATTTAAAAGATAGTTCAGAGGAATTTAAGTTTTCCAAATTAGATGAAAATACCGCTTATATGGATAATCCGGGCCTGGAATCTTAGAGGCTCTCTTATGGCAGAAACCAAAGGGCCTCTACAAAAAATGGCGACCACGCAAGGATCCTCTGTGCAGAAAGATTTGATGTTGATGATCGTTTTTGCCGAAATTATATGGATAGCAACGTTATGCTCACAATGTGCAGATCAGATAACCATTCGGAATGAATCAAAGAGGCAAAATTTTATTTTAATCTAAAAAGAATGACCGACCCTACAGAAAGGTTTGCCTCGGCCTGATGATGTTTGCCTGAGCCTCTTAAGAATAATCCATTTAGACTCAAATACTTTGTTACCGAGAATGAACCTATAAATAAATTTGAGCTTCTGGTCAAAGAATTTCATGGACGATATGAACCCGAGAGGATAGAACGGATGACTGACTTATTACGTCAGAAAAAGTTGGGAAATCAATTCACATCTGAATTTTATCACAGATTTGTTTCAAAATCCATTGGGCTTGATATTTCTGTTGAAGTTATAAACAGTATATTTGTAGCAAAACTGCCTGGTAGATTAAGATCCACTTTGGATGTCTATGATACTTTGGAACTAGAGTGGCCAAACAAGCTCAAAGGGTTGGAAAAAGTGTATCGTCAGAAGGAACCTAAGGTGTATGCAGTAACAGCAGATTCACGCCTGGAGCAGCAACTCAGACATATCTGAGATATACTCCCGACGTAGAGAATGAATAAAGTGCTCTTCGACGGGGTGTGGTTTGGATAGAACCCAAGAGGGAAAGTTTTAACAGAGGTATGGTAAATTCTCGAAATCAGAGTTCAACTTCCAAGCATCGTAGAGGCGAATCGCGTGAGTGCGTTCAAGAGCCAGGCGTGTGGTGCTTTTTAAATAGTAAATACGCCGAGTTTGGAAAGTGTCAGGAGGAGGGATGCAGGTTTTCAAGGTTGGGTGGTCTCTGATGGAAAGGAAGTTCTCTTCCAATGGCCAAGTGTAAGCCGCCGAAAAACTAGTGGAACCCCACTATTAGGAGCCGTAGGGGAGTTGCACATGCAAGGCTCCAAGGTATGCATATTCGAGGCATCCTAAAATCATCGAAGTTAAGTTTGGAAGCTTTGATAGAAGAATCGCGCAGTAATAAATTCCGTAAATCTGTTAGATTTCGGCTGGAAGGTAATCTCAAGGACATTGCTGGTTATACCAACAATAAGTTCGCTATAACAGATGAACATAGTGGGTTAAACTTCTTAATAGACACGGGTGCAGAGGGGAGCATAGTTCGATCCGATGTGGTGGAAATTGAAAGCCCCACTTTCGATTATCAATTATGAGATGCCAATGAAAATCCAATTTGGGTTAAGAGAGTTAAAGAACTTTCAGTGTCATTGAGTAAGAAATCACCATTTACGTGGAATTTTCTGGTCGCTGATATAAAGGATAACATCGTTTAGATGGATTTTTTGCTTCATTTTAATCTAGATTTAGATACAAAATCTAGGACCATTGGACAAGGTACAGGAAAAGTGACTTATGCTGACACTGGGACCGCAGTAGTTAAGTCAGTGAGACTACTCAGACACGTCGTCGCCGATGAATTGGTGGATGTCATTGAGAAACACCTGGCCGTGTTTCTACCTTTCAATGCTATGCGGAAGGGATTGAAGACAGGCATAGAACACCAAATCGAGTTATTGGAATCACCACCCTGTTCACTAAAGGCTCAACCGTTAGCACAACATAAGCAGCAGGTTGCGATTGAAGAATTTAAGCGGTTGAGGATTGAAGGAATTTGTAGGCGTTTACATTACAATTTTTCATCTCCAATAGTGGTTGTTCCCAAACCTGAACCAGGTAATGGAGGGTTTTTGGTAACTATCGTCTATTGAACTCGGTAACAAAAGGTGTTTCGTATCCTCAACCAAACCAATGTACTTTGCTCAGGGATATAATGGGGTATGAGGTTTATACTACGTTAGATCTGCAGAAAGCGTACTATCAAGTACCTATGGAGGCAGAATCTATATAGCTTACTGCAGTGCGATTTCCTGGAGGAGGATCGCATGAATTCTTATGTATGCCTTTTGGTTTGAAGAATGAAAGTCAGATATTCCAACGTCTGACGGAGGAATTACTTCAAGACTGTCTATTTGCTATAGTGTATATAGATGACATCATTATATATATTCAATCTAGAGAATAGCACTGGGAGCAATTGGATGTCGTTTTGTCTAAGATGGAACATTATGGATTAGTAATAAAGCCAGAAAAGAGCAAGATTGGTTGCTCTACTGTAAAATTTCTTGGACACACCATTTCCAAGGATGGAATCAAATCCTTGGAAGACAAGATCCAAGAAATCAAGTATGTGTCAAAATCCAAACTCTACTTCATTTGCGTAGATTTTTGGGAATGGTTAGCTATTATCGTCGTTTTATAACAAGTTTAGCTGGAATTTTGGGGTCGCTAACTCGACATTTAGTTCGTGAACGGAGCACGATCAAGAAGTTCTGGCCTATTAATTTTAGCCAAGACGACAAGGAAAAATTCCAGAGGGCCAAAGATCTGTTAAGCCAAATAACCACATTAGCACCTGTGGATTGGACTAAGCCGTTTGAGCTGGTCACAGATGCTTCTGATGTAGCCATAGGAGCAGTGTTACATCAACGGGAAAATGGTATAGTCAAGCCGATTGGATTCTATAGTCGGAAACTCCAAGATCGCGAGAAGCGATATGATACGCTTGGAAAGGAGTTACTAGCAGTTTATTCTGCAGTGTTGCAGTTTGAGCACTACCTAGATGGACATCAGTTTATGATATTAACTGATCATAAACCGTTGTTGAGTATCCTTGGGAAAGCGAATAGGATAAATTATTCTCGGCGGGTGAATTCACAAATAACCCGTCTCATAGAATTTGATTTTACTAATACTCATATCTCAGGAAAAGAGAATGTGATGGCAGATACTCTCAGTAGACCAAACGTATCAGATGAAGATATGATTTGTTCGGAGTCACTCGTAGGCTCTGTTGTATTTTCTAATTATTTTGTCCAGCAATTGATTGAAGCTCAAGTTGTTGATCCTTTAGTAGTTGTGTTGGAAAAGAACTCCACATATACATGCAGGAAGATTGGAAATAAATTGTTACTACGCGAAATCTCCAGGAGCTAACCTAGACCGTATGTACCGTTAGAATTAAGGTATAAGGTAAGTCAACAGCTGCATGAATTTGGTAATCCTTCCATTAAGGTAACTATCAGGATGGTCACGGATAGATATGTATGGCCTAAGATGTCGAAAGATATAAGAGCTTGGGTAAGGACATGTGCCCGGTGTCAAACTTGTAAATTTTGGTGTCAAACTAAAGCTGAAATTAAAAGATTGGTATACCAGCGTGTTGTTTCATGCATGTTCATATTGATATAGTAGAAATGCCCGAAATTTCTTGTCAGAAATATTAACTCACGATGGTTGATCGCTTCAGTCGTCAATTTTAGGTAGCAATCCTGAAGGACATCAAAGCACCAGAAGTCTTACCTATGTTCTTTTATAATTGGGTGTTGCGATATGGTGTACTGGTAAGGGTAACTACTGATTGTGGTAGTCAATTTATGTCTGAACTATTTAACAGACCATTAAATACTATGGGGATAGAAGTAAGACACACATGTGCATATAATCACAGAGTTAATGGAATGGTTGAGAGACTGCACAGGGGCTGAAGGCTGCATTACGTTGCACTGGTGGATCCAGTTATATACATGATTTGCTCATAGTTTTGTTGGCAATGCGAAACAGATACAGAACTCAGTTAGGAAAATCTATAGCAGAGCATGTTAATGGAGAGCCATTGAGATTGCTTGAATATCTTTTAATAGAAGCTCCAAGTTGTCTCGATTGGGCCTCTAGTTCAATAGATTGCTTTGTTGGAGCATTGAGGGATAAAATGAGTCGTTTAGCTCCAACCACAGCTCGAAATCCAAGGTCTAAATGCTATGTATCTTCAGATTTAAAGCTGGCATCTCATGTATATATAACTAACGTGAAAAAGCAGAATTGTCTGACTCCGTTCTATAAGGGGCCATTTTAAAGTCAATCATATGACTGATAAAAGTTCATTTATAGAAGTAAATGACAAATTAGAGCGTGTAGCACTGGATTGCTGCATTCCACAGTTTACGTGGACGGAGGAGGAGACTGAGGAACGGTATCCATCGAAGTATCAAGAAGCTGAGGCGAGATGTGACTTGAAAATGTGTGAGAAAAGGGAAGAGCCAAATAATTGTGGGAAAGAAGTAAATATTAAAACCATGACGACTGCGAGCAGCGAACAATGGAATATGAAAGTGCAACCTAGTGAAGTAGCAGCACAACATGTTGAAACTCGTTCTGGAAGAGTCATCAAGAAACCGAAGAATGAGGACTTCGTAATGTGTGAGTAAATATCTTAAACATGAGGATGTATGTGGAGGTTAATTAATTTAATGGACATCAATTAACTCCGCATTAAAAAATAAATCAAATTTTATTTTTGGACATTTGATGTTATCGCTGATTTCGTAAAACAATATTGTGTTTTTAAAAAAATATTGTAATTTTTTTGCAAGTTTCTTTTGTTCATATTGTCGACGTTTTGACTTGTCTTGGTGAAGTATTATAAGAAAGTTTTTTGAGTGATTGAATTGGACGTATACTTTACCGCATGGTTCTATCTGAGTGCTCTTTGTTAATAAAGTATTAAAATTTGCATCCATCAACCGTTCTTAATACACATTATTGGGAAGGATCTCAAATTTGCTTCAAGTAATTGACGTGGATATTTGTTTTCAAGGTCACTACGTGTCATTTTGTCATCTGTGGATATCAGCGTATTTGAGTGAGCACACTTATTGTTATAATATATGAATTGCAAGAAATCTTATTCCAATATTATGGCTAGTTTATTAAATATGGAGGATACAGAGCAATTAGCAGGTGGACTTAAGAAATGTAGTTTAAAATATAGTTCAGAAGAACTTAAGTGTCCAAATTAGATGATAATACTGCATATATGGATAATCCGGGCCTGGCATCTCAGAGTTTCCATTATGGCGGTGATCGAGGGCATCTACAGTCTCGGTTTCAATTGCGAAATGTTAAGGCTTTGCTAATGTCTATAATGTATTCAATATAAGACATGAAATCTATAGGGAAAATATACACACTTATATTTTTAGAAAGATCAGATATGTAAATTGTCCATTTTTGTTTGTGCTTGGATTATATTCTGCATCAGTTTGTATTTTGACCATTATTCTTTCTGAACTATACCAATAAGTGGCTTGACGAGTATTGATTAGTTTTTCTCTGGATCACGAGTTAACTCTTCGAACTCTCATTATCTGCATCGTGCGTTTCGAAGCTTTGAGACACATTGTCCTTTCATTGTGGATAATTGTCAAATAACTGTTGACCCTGATATTTGTGAGGATGTAATTTGGAATGGCACAAGTAATTTATACAAGTATAAAGAATCATAAATGGTTTTAATTCCATTTATGCAGTGCATTTCCGTAGATTGGCCACAAAAAATTCGATCTCGACCTAATCGGATAGAATAGATGGACCTCAATTGGGTAATTTGTTCTGGGAAACCTACGACTTACTTTTCTAAAGCCCTCGTTAAATCAGTTGCAATCTTTTCTAAGAAAGCAAACTTGTCGTCCAAGTGTGTGGGAGAAACAAATAGAATTCGAATACCTTTCCGATAAAGACGGCTAAATTCTAATATATAACTCTCCGAACGCTATTTAGTTGGAAATGTTGACAACACTTGTCTTGAATAAAGCATATAATTCTTGGGTAAGATGTTAATGGAAGCAACTTTTTATTCTTGGTTAATATTTATCATTTTACACCATGGCTTTCACAGCTATCTCAACATTTCTATTCAGCTGGCGTTCAGTATATATATAATTAGGCATACATGTTATCTTGTAGGAGGTTTTGTAGCTAATGTAAGAGGTTCTGCGAGCTAGTTGCCTATTTAGTGCGAAATAATCCTCCTATATAATATCTGGTAGCGGTTATTAGGATCCGAGTTCAGAATTAGTCCATGTCCCTTTCCCGAAAAGTGATGTGAGAAAACTCATCCATTTTCATCCGTTTATTGCAAATGGGGTAGCCAAGCATAAATCAATTCACAGTTAAACAAAACGGACCGTGCTCTAGACGGCAACAAAACGATATATTGTCAACAAAATTGAATGTCTAATACACAAATAATTATCAGGAACACAAACGTCTGAGTCGTGAGGAATACATGTAAATAATTGAAAATATATGAGGATATAAATCCAGATTGATTAGCAATTTAGTTTAAAATCACTGGTAAATATTGTCATTGATAATTGATGGATAAAAAATAGTGTAAAAACAGTCTTGAAAAAACATCACAAATAATTATTCCACTGTTTGCTAGGTTTTTAAATTATTTAATTATAATAATCCATTGAACTATAGAATTTGTGAATGTGATTGAGGAACATCTGATGTCCTGATGCGTGAAATCATATATGTATGCAAAGAAAAACTATCGAACCACATATGCACTATAATCCACCGCATGTTCCCTGCGTATTGCGCGCGGGTTTGTATATTTATTAAACAAAACCCTATTAATAACAATTAAAATTGCAGTCCAAGAAATCTGAACTAAAACTGCTTGAGACTAACAGAGATTGTTTCTAAAATCACAGTTAAGAGAAATATTGTGTAAAAACAGAGTTAGATTATTTGACCATAAAGAGCACCATATTTGTCAAAATTGAACATCATTCGGTGGTAACGCGGAGTCGCGTGTTACAATCTATCCTTTTTGTAGGACCGAGTAAGAATTCGATATGGACTATCAATCCAGATTTAGAGTTTATTATCTCACTGGACCTCGAATAAATGAATGTTAAAATTGAAAATAAGAACACTAATAATGTAATAAATACAAAATTATTTTATATTTAAAGGATTTCTAAAGATTATTTGTAGTGAAATAAAAGCACATAACTACAATTGCTGCGACAAATTGAAACCCGATGAATGAAGTAATAGCAATTACCGAGGACAGACCAATTGAAAACTTTATTCGTGAAATTCGGCTGTAAGTTTACTGCTGAACAATTCTGGCAAAGCACAGAAACCGGAGTTGTCGTACTCGTGCATTTCTATAATTCCATAATTTTTAAACTGAGATCGTGTAACACGCGGCTCCGCTTTACAACCCAACGATGTTCGATTTTGACAAATACAGTGCTCTTTAAGGTCAAATAATCTAACTCTGTTCTTATACAATATTTCTCTTAACTGTGATTTTAGAAACAATCTCTGTTAGTTTCAATCAGTTTTAATTGAGATTTCTTAAACTGCAATTTTATTTGTAATTAATAGGGTTTTTTTGAAATATACAGAACCGCGCGCGATACGGATGAAACACGCGGTGGACTATTGTGTCATAGTGGATTTATTTCGGTCAGTTGGATTATTCGCAATTTACGCGAGGGATTTACTGTTCACAGTTAACTGTGCCAATCCGAATTTCAGAGAATAATGGATTATAATAATGACATGAATTAAAAACATAACAAGCAGTGATCTAAATATTTGTGAGTTTTTGTCATTGAAGTCTTTACACGGATTACACACATTCATTTTCAGTGATAACTTTTAACAGTGACTATGTTCATATCATCATGTATTTTCAATCGGTTGCATGTATTCATTTCAATTCAGACATTTGTGTAAGAATAACTGCTTGTGTGCAAATTATGTTTCTTAATAAACAGAGCTCATTTTAACTTTTGCCGTCTAGAAGACGAACAATTTAGTTTGACTGTGACTGGTGTTTAAGACATTAATTTGTGTTAAAATTTGTTTTTATTGCCGAACAGAACGTGGTCAGGCTAATTAGGTATTTCTATTTGCAACATTGTGTACAATATACGTGTGATAACTCATTTTTGCCTTCTCCCATCAACCATCCGTAAAAGATCAGAGACTGATCATGAGTACGGGTAGTAACAATAGCCACCATGGATATTTAGGAAGGGTACAAAATCACGAATTAGATAGCTACCCCGCAAGAATACTCCTACTATCGGGTTTTATTTTGTTTTTACTTTTAGATTTTCAATATTTTTCGTCTGATCTCATCTCTTGTGAACACTTCGAATTTACTTACATACTTTAAGGACTTAATTATTATTTTATATATATATATATATATATATATATATATATATATATATATATATATATATATATATAAGAATATGATTTATAATGAAATCATAAAGGTTATGATGTATGTATTTCAAAGAGGGTGGATACAATTATTTTACAATGAAGCAACTTGAATAGCAAAATACAAAAACTTAATTTTGAGAATTCACACGTGCAATGTTCCAGAATCATCTGGAATTGTTTCAGAGAGATAAGCGTAATGTTTGATTATGAAAGTTTTTATATTATGAACACTGATGAATTTGTTTCCTCTGTTTCAACGTTATTATTTAATATATTTTAGGCATCTACGTTTAGGTATATTTTATCGAAGGGAATCAATATGAAATTAAGTAAACTAAGAATTAAACGAGATAATATAATGAAGTGTAGTGATATCAATACTATTAAAAAAATGAGGTTAGATTTGATTGATAATGAAATTAATTCATCACTGCTGATAATCCATCAAGGACCAGAAAGAATTATTTTGAGCAAACTGAAGTGTAATCCTAGATTATGACACAAACTCCTCACAGAATACAGTAAATATAATGCGAAATTAAAATTCATATTGAGCTAATTTGTTACTAGGTGCGCAACACGTAATACAAAATGTTATATATATTAGTTCTCTGCAATAAACAATATCTTACTGTTTTATATTTAATTGAATATCACGGTTACCGCGAAATATGATAACTGATATCGAACTTTGCCAGAGGATATGGATTTACTGGAGTAACATGTGTTCTGAAAAAGTTGAAATTCTCAATTTAGCAACTATAGCATCCATTGAAATCTATCGCGGTGGAATCATGTAAGGACTCGACAACCAAAATGTTTGTACCATGTACATTTTTGGTATTATAATGTTGGTATCGGGTATTGACACAATAGCCATAATTTCGGTACCGTTTAAATACTCGTAATAGATTTGCAATGTAGAGTGAGTTTGCCTCGAATTCGCATTATCGAGACTTTGTATGATTTTTGCTTGAAATCCGCAGGTGTATACATTCGTCTGGGAGATTGCTCCGTCCTATTTCCCAACATTTCCCAGCAAAATATATAGTCGGTAAAGGGCGTAATACCGGCTCCTACAGACGAGTCGCCAGTAAACACGAAACGAATGTGCACGAGATTATACTTTTCGTTCATGCTGTCTCTGGTTTATCCTTCTGGTCATAATTGACCTAATTTTTTTACTAGGTACGCAATACAAAATATAAAGAGGCATATATTTGTTCTCCTCAACAAACCATATATAACTTTTATATATCTAATTTAATGTAATGATTACCGCGAAATATAATAACTAATATCGCACAAGGAGAGATGGTATGGATTTACTTGAGTAACATGTGTTCTGAAATAGTTGTTATTCTCAATTTTGTAGAACTATAGCATACATTGAAATCCATCGCGTTGAAATCATGTACCTACTCGACAACCACAGTGTAAGTACAATGTACATTTTTGGTATTATAATGTTGGTATCGGGTGCTGACACAATAGCCATTATTTCGGTATCGTTTAATTACTCGTTATAGATTTCTAATGAAGTTTTGGTTAGCGTCGAATTCGCATTTTCGAGTCTTTATATGACTTTTGCTTGAAATCCACAGGTTTACACATTTTTCTGGGAGATTGTGCCATCCTATTTCCCTACATTCCTCAGCCAAATATATAGTCGGTAAAGGGCTTAATAACGGCTCCTGCAGACCAGTCGCCAGTTAACACGAAACGAATGTGCACGAGATTACACTTTTCTTTCATGCTGTCTGTGGTTAATCCTTCTGGTCATAATTGACCTAATTTGTTACTAGTTGCGCAACACGTAATACATAGAGGCATATATATTAGATCTCCGCAATAAACAATATGTAACTTTTATGTATCTAATTGTATGTCATGATTACCGCGAAATATTATGATTTATATTAAAGAAGGCCAGAGGATATGGGTTTTGGAGTACCATGTGTTCTGAAATAGTTGTACTTCTCAATTTTGGTGAACTATATTATCCATTGAATTCCACTGCATTGGAATCATGTACCGACTCGACAACCACAGTGTTAGTACCATGTATTTTTTCGGCATTATAATGTTGTTACCGGCTAGTGACACAATAGCCATAATCTCCGTATCGTTTAATTACTCGGTATAGATTTGCAATGAAGTGTGAGTTAGCGTCGAATTCGCATTTTCGACTCTTTATTTTATTTTTGCTTGAAATCTGCATGTTTACACAGTCGTCTGGGAGATTGTGCCGTCATATTTTCCTATATTCCTCAGCCAAATATATAATCGGTAAAGGGCTTAATACCGGCTCCTGCAGACGAGTCGCCAGTAAACACGAAACGAATGTGTACGAGATTATACTTTTCGTTCATGCTGTCTTTAGTTTATCCTTCTGGTCATAATTGACCTTATTTGTTTCTAGGTACGCAACACGAAATATAAAGAGGCATATATTTGTTCGCCTCAACAAACCAAATATAACTTTTATATATCTAATTGAATGTCATGATTACCGCGAAATATGATAACTGATATCGCACAAGAAGAGAGGGTATGGATTTACTGGAGTAACATGTGTTCTGAAATAGTTGTAATTCTCAATTTTGTAGAACTATAGCATACATTGAAATCCATCGCTTTGGAATCATGTACCTACTCGACAAC
Source organism: Eudiplozoon nipponicum (assembly GCA_029291075.1). Lineage (NCBI taxonomy): Eukaryota > Metazoa > Platyhelminthes > Monogenea > Mazocraeidea > Diplozoidae > Eudiplozoon > Eudiplozoon nipponicum. The sequence continues at coordinate 64,882 of JAQBSW010002791.1, forward strand.
CACAGTGTAAGTACGATGCACATTTTCGGTATTATAATGTTGGCATCGGGTGCTGACACAAAAGCCATTATTTCGGTATCGTTTAATTACTCGTTATAGATTTCTAATAAAGTTTGGGTTAGCGTCGAATTCGCATTTTCGAGTCTTTATATGAATTTTGCTTGAAATCCGCAGGTTTGCACATTTTTATGGGAGATTGTGCCGTCCTATTTCCCTACATTCCTCAGCCAAATATATAGTCGGTAAAGGGCTTAATACCGGCTCGGTATTAATAGATATGCAATGTAGTGTGAGTTAGCCTCGAATTCGCATTGTCGAGACTTAATATGATTTTTTCTTGAAATCTGCAGTTTTACACATTCGTCTGGGAGAATATGCCATCCTATTTCCATACATTTCTCAGTCAAATATATAGTCGGTAAAAGGCGTAATACCGGCTCCTGCAGGCGAGTCTACAGTAAACACGAAACGAATTTGCACGAGATTATACTTTTCGTTCATGCAGTCTTTGGTTTGTCTTTTTGGTCATAATTGAACTTATATGTTACTAGGTGCGCAACACGGAATACACTGTGACGCGCAGCTCTGCCTTACATCCCGACGAATCTTAATTTCAACAGATACGGTTTTCCTTAGTGTCATATATACGAATTCTGGTATTTAACAATCATTCTTTTAACTTTGATTTTAGAAACAACCTCTGTTAGCTTCAAGAATTTTTAATTGAGATGTCTTAAACTGCAGTTGTATTTGTAATTAATATGGTTTTTTTAATAATTGGAGACACCCGCGCGTAATACGCCGGTAACATGCAGTGGATTTAGGTGTTATAGCTATCATAGCCAGAATTTATATTTTGTGTGTTTTTTTATCGTTTATCTGTGAACAGTAACTACACTGCTAAGACACTTTGGATTTATTTATCGTGATTTTTTTACTATTTAGTTTTGTGCTTAGATATTAACTTGTGTTAAGAATATTTTATTTTGTTGCCGTCTAGAACACGGTCAATTTTGACAAACAGTGAATTTTAATTTATTTTGCAACCTTGTTCATAATACACATATGATATTTCGACGTAGCCTTCTCACATCACCCATTGGAAAAGTGGTTCGAGACATCATATGCACGGCCCACGAAACCCATTTCTGCTGACGTCAGCTACCAAGTATATGTAGGAATGGCATAGCATCGCTAAATAAACAGCTCCCACAGAAAACCTCTTATAATAACCACAATACCTCCTATAAAAACGGTACCCCGTCACGTCGAGCTCACAGCCAAAAAATAATTAATCAGTAACTGTAGTCAAGCGGCACTTGTTCTCCCGTTAGCCCAAGAACTTCGGATGAATGCCACGGAAGAGTGAATCCGGTAAAGCGGGCAAAGCACAAGAAAGCAAATCCTGAGCCAAAAGACACAACGAGCCACTCTCTCGAGATAACAATTCCTGAAGACAGCCACACGATGTGACACATCCATCTGTACTCTACAGCGCACACACACAAGATGACGTCCAGCTTAGGAAATACAGGAAGCCCGGTGGCCAGCCCAGCAACAAGCCGCACCACCACATGGATCCAGTACAAAATATGCCAATTCGATCCAGACTACTTTGACGATTGGATCGACCATGTTACTTTATTGGCCAATGTATTCAATACAACAGAATAGGATCACAATTTTTGAGGACTTGGGAACCATTCCGATTTCTTTCAGACTCGGACTCAGAGACATTCTGCATCAATACACTGGGGGCATATGTTCGCAGCCAGGGTAGAGCCTGAAACGCGATGTCAAGCAACGCCTGACACCAGATCGGGAAGACAGGCTTACAGAATTGATGAGCCATATATCCGTAGGTAGCCGCACCCTTCTGAGCAATTTAGGGAGATGGAGCTGAAAGCCACTAAATTCAAGCTACCCAATGAAATCTTGATGCGTTTATTCATTCAGAAGGTTCCTCCGACACTGCAAGAAATGGCCACCTTTCGGCGCGAATCTGTTAAAGTGCAAGACGACGTACTACCGGTACGTCTAGACAAGTGGTGGAAGAAACATCATTGCAATTCACCTGCCTCAGAGCCAGGGTGCATCGCAACACACCTGTCCGAGCCTCAGTCTCCAGCATCGTCAGCCCAAACTAATGTCATCAATAAGCGCCTCATTGGTCTGCTCGAGAGCCTCACAGTCAGGCCAGATTCGGCCACGGTCAACGCCGTCGACTACAGACGTGACCAGAGCAGGCGTGACCAGCGTGGCCCACCGTCCCGAAACAGCACCAAGAGGTCGACGTCCAGAGACCTTGCCACAGTTCCAGAGCTTCCAGCAGATTGGTGTCTAAATCATGGCAGCTGTGGCCACTCTACGCACTATTGCCTCAGAAATGGCTGCAGATTCTCGCGCACAGACGCGACGTTCAAATGGGCGCATTCACCTACGAGAATAAAGGATGATTCGCCCATGAAGTGTTCGGAACACTTCCAGGGTCAGCCTGCTCCGCGGCAGCAGAGGCTGAACACACGAAAATTGTTGGCTGCCCGACGTCTCCTGGCTCGAAGCACGTTGCAATCGCAGTAGAGCGCACTCAAACTATTGGGTTTACAGCGACGGCTCCAATCAAGTCATGCTTCAAACACCCAAATGCCTGCAACCAGCCTCATCGCCATTTGTCAGTATCAACATCTTTTCTCATCCGCGACTCCAACTCTGGTGAATTAGTTCTCATAGACACTGGCTCAGACGTCAGCTTACTTTACCACAATTATTATGAACCCACGCAACCAGTCAACACCAGCAACCTTACCTGCGCCAAAGGTTCTAGTGTAGCGAAGTTTTGGGTACGGGAACACACAATCTGGTTCTCCTACTCAAAACGATGTTTCAATTATCCTTTCATCATTGCCAACAAGACAAGAAACATCATTGTACGTGACTTCCTCGAACATTTCGACCTCAGTATACGTCCAAAAACACGAGAGATACGCACTGCTGACAATCAGTTGCTATCATCAGCGCTCAAACACACGACTCGCCCCAAAGCAGTCTCATATATTCAGATAATTCCTCCAGTTCCTCATGTATCCCAACTGGACGATGTTCTAAAGCTTCATGAAGAGATTTTCAAACCTATCTCCTTTATGCCTGATCTCAAGAGGAAGCGTGCCATTATAGCTCATCGCATCATCTTATAGAAGGCACTTCCTCATCCTCACAGGGCCCGTCCATTGGCACCACACAAGCATAAGGCTGCCGAGCAAGAATTCGCCATGCTACGTCAACAAGGCATTCTGTGCACGATCCAGCTCACCATTTAAGTCGCCGGTGGTAGTAGTACCAAAGAGTAAACCCGGAACATTCAGAGTGTGTGGGGATTATCGTATTCTCAATTCTTGCACACTGTCTGATTTTTACATCCTGCCAAATCTAGCTGACCTTCTCAGATCTGCTCTCGGTCATGCTGTGTACGCAAAACTCGACCTAGTGAAAGCCTACTATCAAGTACACATGAACAAAGACTCTGTTTCGTATACTTTACTGAGATTCACCGGTAGTGGCATCATTATATGCCTTTCGGTCTCAAGAACGCATCTCAAACATTTTAACGCGTTATGGACGAAATACTAGACGGTCTACCATTTGTAATTAATTACTTAGGCGACATTCTGGTATTCTCCCACTGGATTTCCAAATATATACGATGGTTCGTAGGCAAGACGAACTAATATTCTCGATTAGAACCTTGCCGGCCAAGATTCTGGCACATCTTCACAAATACCTCGTGCCAGAAAGCCGTTTTGTCAAGAAATCACAACTAATTGAGCTCATTGAAGACGAAATTCAGGCTTACGAGGATGCCAAAAGGGCTTTATGCAAAGTGACCATGCTAGATTCACCTGATTGGTCTCAACCCTTTGAATTGATTACAGACGCAGCCGACATTGCCACAGGCGCAGTACTTCAAAAGTCCGTCAATAGCGTACACCGACCTATCGCGTTCTTCTTGCAAAAACTACAACCAAGCGAGACACGATATGATACATTAGGTAAAGAGTTATTTGCTATCTAACGGTCGATCCTACATTTCCACACCTATCTGGATGGCCGAAAGTTCAAGATCTACACCGACCACCTTCCTCTACTCCCAATGCTGAGAGAAAAGGAAGGGTATTTATATTCACGACGTGTCAGCTCAAAACTTTCTCGAATACAAGAATATGAATATGAAGTTACTAATGTCAAAGGGTTAGAAAACTTATTTGCAGACTCCCAGAGCTGTCCTGCAGAAATATGTGCCTCTATCCTGCTTCCTTCACCTATAAATATTCAGGAATTACAAACAGCATAACACAATGACCCGCCGATCCAGGATATTGACCTATCCGACGGCGAGGAGACGATAATTTCACCTCCAGACAGTTTTGCTGACCACAGGCTAACGCCAGACAGCTCAACTTCATAAGACCCAACTGACGCCGACATGCCGCCGCAAGAGATAGAGGAACCAGAGTCAGTGTCTTCAGAGCCAACGTCAGTGTTTACTCGTTACGGCAGAGCCATAGAATCTCTCGTATGGTTAGCCCCCTTCACCGTGGACCAATTTTCATTTTCGGGGGTGTATTTAACGCGCGTCTCCTCGTTACAGCCCTAGGAATCTCAATATCGACAGGTACGGTTTTCCTTAGGGTCACATATACGAATTCTGGTTTTAGACAATCATTCTCTATTTTCTTTTTACCATACAAGATTTACATATTTTTAATAGGCGTTCGTTTGTATAGACAAAATATACCAAAATACTACACGAATTTAAAAGTGGTTGAACTTGAGCGTAACACAGGAATGGGGTAGATAACGCATCAAATAAAATTTTCAATCTTATTTAATATTCTTTAAAACTTTACGTCATGTTTGCGCTGTGTTATCATCACCTCTCATTTCCGCCATTGACACACGCTGGTAGCTGATTAGAAATTGTATGTCTGCAATAACTTGACTAATCTCCATTTCTCGATGCACGAGGTGTATACCTCTTTGGCAGGTGGTTTCTGACCGGTTCTGTAACTCTGAAGGCTTCAAGACATGTACAATCAACAGAAAATGTTTGTGTTTCAATTATTGCCCATTTACTCACAGTATTTCGTTGTTACCTTTTCAACACTATCATCAGACGTGTAATTAGTAACGATAAATCAAAGAGACATACACGTCATGAACCTAGATATAGAAAAGTTTAAAATATTTCCAGACCTACAAGTGATAATCTGTTATAAACGAAAATCAATAGGTATAGAAACCATGCTTACAGATTGTCCATTATTACAAATATATAATCGTAGGCATTGAGAATTACATAATCAAACCCAACATTTTACAAAAATAATTGAGATACGTATTTGACTTGATCGATCATAAATTCGCTTGGGGATCCAAATAGCAAAAATAGTAAAACGATAAGATTTTTCAAGGTTTTATTTTTAATATATTTTTATTGTTATAGCTGTTATAGCTTAGAAGAACGGCGAAATCTTTAACTGAATCGCACAAATAATTATTAAGTAACTGGATCTGGATCTATTTAAGATTGATAATATTTTTATGCACTATTTTCAAAAAAAATCTGTTGTTAAATTCTCCTCTAAATCCAAATTTGTATGTGCGATTCCTGGATGATATGCTTATAAATTGGAATCATGGTGATAATGAGTTAAATAAGTTTTTCGAATTAGCCAACCAGTTAGGTGAATTAAAGTTTACATTAGCAAAAGAGAATAATGAGGAATTACCCTTTATGGATGTGAAAATAAAACGGAATGGTCCCAAATTGGAAAGAGATATCTTTAGAAAAGAGACTTATTCGGGACTCCTTCTTAATTTCTTCTCAAATCACCCATATGGAATGAAAATAGGCATTCTTAAATGCCTGATATTAAGGAGTCTTAGAATAGTGGATATAAAAAAACAGAGAAAAGGAAATAAAGAGATTAAGGGAAATTTTCGAACTAAACGGTTATCCGTCAAGTTTAAAAGAAAGATTATTAAATGAGATGTTGCTGAGATTTAATGATAATATAATAAAAAGTAACAAAGGAATCAGAACTGGATAAGCGTAAATTTATGGTATTACCTGATTCAAAACTGAGCAGAAAAATTAGAATAATACCAGCTAAATACAATATTAAAACAGTTTTAAGACAATCGCTTACTATATGCAAAATGTATTGCCTATATATGTGTATATGTAGCGAAAGCTACAAACAGTTAATGTTCATGAGTCCATAGTAATTGTGCAGCCGACATTTCCAGTCAAGTCTAATGTATGCGAGACTGCTAGAAGTAAGAGCCGCATATCTAAATTTGATTTCCATATATATTCAATGCGGTTTTATCCTCGATAATCAGTTTGCCGTCGTACTCTGATGATGAACATGGAAGGTAGAAATGCGTCAGTGCGTTGCGGCTGGTGGTAGTTTTGTTATGTTGTTCGACGCCTGGTTAAATACAATGTGATTGATGTTAATTTCAAGCTCGCAAACTTGATTTTAAGAATAAACTACCTAACCAAGAAGAAAGAGTAGAACCCCACAATACATCAGGAGTATTTGCGATACCTTGCAAAGATTGTAATCTCAGGTATATAGGCGAAACCATGCGACCGATAAAAGTTCGTAGAGGGGAACACAAGACGGCTTGCAAATATGGACACATTCAAAGATCAGACCAAGCTAGGCATTTGAAGGAAACAGGTCATGAAATAGACTGGGAGGAATGTAAACGCACCGCGTTATGCAACTGCAACAGATTAACTAGACTAATTAGATAGTCTATTGAAATAAAATCAGGGAAAGATGTAATGAATGTAACATCTGTAGAAAAATCATTAGGCCCAATATTTTGTAACAGGCGGCTCCGCGTTACAACCCAACGATGTTCAATTTTGACAAATATGGTACTCTTTAAGGCCAAATAATCTAGCTCTGTTTTTACACAATATTTCTCTTAACTGTGATTTTATAAACAATCTCTGTTTGTTTCAAGCAGTATTAATTGAGATTTCTTGAACTGCAATTTTATTTGTAATTAATAGGGTTGTTTATTAAATATACACACCCGCGTGCAATACGCAGGAAACATGCGGTGGATTATAGTGTCACAGCGGATTTATTTCGCTCAGTTGGATTATTCGCAGTTTATGCAAGTGATTTACTGTTCGCATTTAACTATACCTATCCGAATTTCAGAGTACAATGGATTATTATAATTAAATAAGTTAAAACCATAGCAAACAGTGAATTAATTATTTGTGAAGTTTTTTTCATTGAAGTTTTTACACGATTTTAATCCATTTATCATCAGTGACAACTTTTACCAGTGACTTTATTCATATCATCATATATTTTCAATCGGTTACATATATTCATTTCAATTCAGACATTTGTGAAAGAATAATTGCTTGTGTGTAAGATATTCAACTTTCAAAAACAGTGCCGATGGACAAAGACTCAATATCATATACTGTACTCAGATTCACCGGAGGTGGCACTCACGAATATCACTATATGCCTTTCGGTCCCAAGAATGCCTTGCAAACATTCCAACGCGTTATGGACGAAATATTGGAGGGTCTACCATTTGTAATTCCATATTTAGACTACATCCTGGTATTCTCCAACTCAATGTCCGAACATATACAGCATATTGAGATCCTGCTCACACGTCTAGCAGACTATGGCCTCCGACTTCATGGCAAAAAATGCGTCTTTGTACAGAAATCAATTGAATTCCTCGGTCATCAAATTTCCGAAGAAGGCATGACACCAATACCTACTAAGGTTCGTGCTATTCAAGATCTACAGCCTCCAACCACAGTTCGGGCATTACGACGATTCTTGGGCAAGATGAACTACTATTCTCGATTTGTACCCTGCCTTGCCAAGATTCTGGCACCTCTTCACAAATATCTCGTGCCAGAAAGCCGTTTTGTCAAGAAATCACAACCGATTCAGCTCAACGTGGTCGACATGCAGGCTTACGAGGATGCCAAAAGGTCCCTATGCAAAGCGACCATGCTACATTCCCCGGATTGGTCTCAACCTTTTGAATTGATAACTGACGCATCCGACGCTGCCATAGGCGCAGTACTTCAACAATCCATCAATGGCATACACCAACCTATCGCTTTCTATTTGCAAAAACTACAACCTCGCGAGACGCGATATGATACATTATGAAAAGAATTACTCGCAATCTACCGGTCGATCCTACACTTCCACACCTATCTGGATGGCCGAAAGTTCAAGATCTACACAGACCATCTTCCTCTACTTCCGATGCTGAGAGGAAAGAAAGAGTATTTATATTCACGACGTGTCAACTCACAACTTACACGAATACACGAGTATGAATATGAAGTCACTCATGTCAAAGGATCAGATAAAGTGGTTGCAGACTCCCTAAGCCCTCCTGCAGAACTCTGTGCCTCTATCCTATGTTCTTCACCTATAAGCACTCAGGAATTGCATGCAGCTCAGCTAGATGATCCATCACTTTGGACATTTGATATCAATCGCCCGAAAATATTTGATTATGATGGAACTCTGCTGCAGTGTGAAGTAACTGGCGTGGGTCCTCGGTCGTTTATACCTGAAAAACTACGTCACAAGATCATCGAGGTCTACCATTCAATGAGCCACCCATCTGGCGAAGCCTCAGTGGAAATTCTATCCAGAATGTATTTTTGGCCTGGCATGCGGCGAGATGTCAAGAAGTGGTCAAAACAATGTCTAGAATGTCAGAAATGCAAAGTCACGAGACACACCAAAACGGCGCCACATGTCATTCAAGTGCCCAAAGTCCGGTTCACGCACATACACGTTGATCTAGTAACCTTACCTGTTGTGAACAGTATGCAATATCTGCTGTCAATACGGGATCGCAACACTAGATGGTATGAGGCCATACCACTGCCAGACATGAAGCAAAACACTGTCAGTTACGCTTTAGAGCTAAATTGGTTCGCTCGGTTTTGTGCTCCAGCTGAAGTGACAACCGATCGTGGCGCACAGTTACTCGGCGAAGAGTTCACAGCCCTACTGAAATACTATGGCGTCAAACACTCCGTGACCGTGGCTCGCAATCCGAGAGAAAATGGTTTCGTCAAAAGGCCACACCGAGAAATGAAAGCGGCGCTCAAGTCTAGCCCAGAAGAAAATTGGCTTGCAGCTTTACCGAAAGTACTACTATCAATGCAAACAAGACCTCGTAAACCGATAAAATGTAGTTCCGCTGAAATGGTATTTGGCGAATGTCTACGGCTGCCTGGGAACTAGTCCGATCACGCACTGAAACTGCAATAACGGTGAACGATCCGGCGTTTCTGTTTCTACTTCGCCGTTACATACAATATAACGCTCAGAATCGGCCGATCTGTCCTACACGTCAGCAACTTACTATGAAACTTCCATGCAACGAGGTGTACAATACATTTGTGATCATTCGTATTGGCCTTCTCACATCACCCATCGGGAAAAGGCCGGGGATGGATCATAAGCACGGATCTCCACAGCCGCTACCAATTATATGTAGGGAGAAAACAAACCCGCAAAAACTCCTGCAATTTAATGAAGCATTTTCTAGGGTCAGCTGACACTGCTTCTTGTGTGTTATCTGGTATAGCCAAACAGTTTTCATGTTGGGATCCAGTAGAATAAGATTTTTCTATATAAGACAACGCGTCTTCTGAGTTCTGCATTTCGTTAAGTGCCTGTATAATGAGATTGCACACATCATATTCGCCCATAGAACGACGGTTATTCAAAGCATCTGTTAATTTAGTCGTATCGTCTATCCAGATAAACTGGCGAATGCAACGATCCAATGTAACACAATTCTCATTGCCATTTATCTCTATGATGACATTCTTGTCAGTCATCCTCTTGACTTTGTATGGTCCTTTTTAAAATGGTGTCAGGAAATTCTTCCTATTTTCATTAGTTATATACACATGCGAACCGATCTTAGATCAGAGGACACATAGCACTTGGTTTTTGCTTTTCTAGTCTTGGTCGGAGCCAAACGACACATCTTATCTCTAAGTGCTCCTACGAACCAATTTACATAGCTAGAAGCACAATCAAGACTACTTGGAGTTTCTATTAGAAGATTTCCAGGCAAACTTAATGGTTCTCCATAAACTAGTTCTGCTATTGAAATACCTAATTTTGCCCTATATCTGTTGCGCATGGCGTGTAGTACTATAGGAAGATCTTGTATCCAGCTTGTTCCACTAGTACACCTTAACGCAGCTTTCAGTTCACGATGCAGCCTTTCTACCATCCCATTTGCTCGTGGATTGTACGCGCTAGTATGCAATACAGTGGTTCCCATGATATTGAGAGATCTTACGAAAAGCTCGGACATAAATTGATTACCGCAATCACAAGTGACCTTTTCCGGAACACCATAACGCGATAACAATTATGTAAAAACACGAACAAGACTTCTTGAGCTGTCATGTCTTTTAAAATCGCCACTTCGAATTGACGACTAAATCTATCTACCATAGTCAGCAAATATTTGTTTCCATTTACCTCGGGCATTTCAAAAATGTCTATATGTACGTGTCTGAACCGTCTAATTGGTATCCCACTATTCTTTATCTCGGTTCTGGTATGTCACCACACCTTACACGTTAAACACTTGGCACAGACTCTTACCCGTACCCGTATGTCTTTAAACATAAGCGGCCATACATATCTGTCGTTAATCAATCGAATGGTGGCTTTAATGGATGGATGACCCATGTCATGTAGCACTTGGATAATCTTGGCCCGTAACTCCAACGGCACATATGGTCGTGGTTGACTTCTAGATGTTTCGCATAAAAACCACTTGCCACTTATGAGCTTCGATTTGACTAACGAAATCGTGCATTGATTCATCTAAACTTTTGAAAGGACCTTGAAATATCAGCTCGACATCAGCTTCATTCGGTCGGCTAAGTGCATCGGCTACCACATTTTCCTTACCAGCAATATGAGACACTGTGAAATCGAACTCTGCTAACCGTGTTATTTGGGAATTTACTCTACGAGAGAAATTTAGCCTAGTTGTTTTACCAATTATGCTGGTCAAAGGCTTATGATCGGTCAATAACTTAAACTTATGTCCGTCTAAGTAATGCTCGAAGTGTAGCACTGCGGCATACACTGCTAGAAGCTCTTTACCAAACGTATCATAACGTTTCTCTTGATCATTAAGCTTACGGCTATAAAACCCAATCGGTCTTACTACGTCCTGATCTCTTTGCTGTAGCACTGCCCCTATTGCAACATCTGAGTCATCTGTGATTAGCTCGAAAATGTTTCTACCAATCTACAGTTGCTAATGTGGTTATGTCACTTAACATTTCCTTGGCCTTCTGGAATTTTTCTCGGTGTTCTGGACTCAAGTTTATAGACCAAGACTTCCTGATCGTGCTCTTTTCACGAATGAGATGGCGTGTTAACGATCCTAGAATTCCGGCTAGACCTGGAATGAATCGACTATAATAGCTGAAAATACCCAAGAACCTTTGTAACTGGCGCACGGTTCGATACTCCGTTACTTACTTTTACTTTACTGCGGCTGACTCCTTTTGGAGGATAAGCCGGCTCCACATTTCATGGAGTTTCTTGGAACTTATCTTCCAAAGGTTGAATTCCTTGTTTCGAGAGAATATGACCAAGATAACTAACTGAAGAGCATCCGATATTACAATTATTAGGTTTGTCCACTAATCCATATTGTTCCAGCCTGGTCAAAACCGTTTCCAAATGCCTACGATGTTCATCTCGTGAGCGACTAAAAATTATTATGTCGTCTATGTACACCCTCGCAAATGGACAATTCTGAAGGATTTCTTCAGCCAAACGCTGGAATGTCTGACTAGCATTCTTCAAACCAAAAGGCATTTGAAGAAATTCATGCGATCCCCCTCTTGGAAATCTGACTGCGGTGAGTGGTATCGAACTTTCCTCCATTGGTATCTGATAGTACGCTTTCTGGATATCTAAAGTTGATTAAACTTCATATTTCATTATATCTTGGAGTAAAGTACTTTGGTTAAGGAGAGGAAAAGAATCAACCTTCGTCACTGAGTTTAATAGACGATAATTTCCACAAACCCTCTATTGACTCGGTTCAGGTTTGGGAACTACCACTATTGGGGAAACAAAATTGGAATTTGACTTTCTACAAATCCCCTCTTCGTGCAATTGGTGAAATTCCGACAAAGCAACCTGTTTTCATTGTTCCAGTAATTTTCTTTCATCAAAATATTTCGGACCTAAAGATTTTTCAACAGCTGTTTCATTCATAATATTATCTTTAGATTATCTATTCCGATTTGGAATACTGCACTAGCTAGTGGAAGAAAAAGGCGATTGCATGAATTGGTAACTGAAGCTAGCTCCAGTACAAGATTAAGAACATCAGATTAAGATTGACTAATTAGTGGGCTTTTATTCAACAAATGAATAAACAATTATTATTAATATAATCTTCAAAATTTCATCTCTAACTATTCATTTGATTTTAAAACAAATAGATTTCAACCTTAATTTTCTGTTTTACATCCCCACCCTAACCATTGGAAATATTCTAATAATAAAATAGTTATAAGTAATAATTTGTCTGACGCGTGCAAAGGGTAAATTAATGTCTATTGACTGCAGTTTCATTTAGATGTACGTACATGTGTATCAAAATAAAATAATTTAACTAAGTTTTTTAGTTATGCATACACATACACATGGACATGCGTGGCGTGCGCCAATAACTGTTATTAACTTCTCTATCTTGAGTACAACCTAGTGGTTTGAATTGTAATTTAACATGTGCATTAGTCTTTCGGACTTCTGGTTTAATCACTCATGGCATGTTTTTATGACGAGTGTTTCTGAATTATGGGTCTCCCCCATCTCAGTTACGTCATTTACATTGAGTGTGTTAAAAACGAATAGTTATTGCATGCAATTGATAAATTATTATTCAGCCACTCTGGTCGAAATTAGTTAGATGAAAACAACGTTATGAAAATGTACACACACACACATATGTGACACGCGAATATCTAATGAAAGGTCAGTCTGAGGTATATAAATATTATGACTAGAGGAAATAAGACACTTGCTTCATTTGTTTCTTGAAATGCAACTGATGAAGGCCTACGGTAAGCAAGGCCGAAATATTTTGATGAAAGAAAATTACTGGAACAATGACAGCTGCGTTAGTCAAAACGCAGATCAGGTAATTACAATTATTCCAGGTGCGCATCAAGGCAACTCCTTCAACAAAGCAACCTGTTGCTTGTGTTATGCAAAAGGTTGAGCCTTTGATAAACAAGGCAACGGAGCCACCAATTCTATTTGTTGTTCTACTCCTGTCTTCAATCCTATCCTTTTGGCAATGAAAGTTTGAAACACTGCTAGGTGCTTCTCAATTATATCGGCAAAGTCATGTGCGACTGTTGGACGGTGTAAAAGAACTGTTCTAACTGCCGATGTGTTAGACTCAGTAGGTGTTGATATCCCTACGCCTTCTGCGATAGTCCTAGCCTTGGGGTCTAATGTCAGCTTGAAATGTGTCAAGAAATCCATGCCAATGATATGGTCCTTGACATCGGCAACTAGAAAATTCCATCGGAAGGAAGATTTCTGGCCTAACGTTACCGACATTTCTTTCATCCCTTTCACTCCTATCGGACTACCGTTAGCGACCCATAGTTGATAATCAAATGTGGGGCAATCTGCTTCCACCACGTCTGACCTAACTATGCTTACCTCAGCACCCGTATCGATAAGAAAATCTAATCCAGATAATTCATCTTTAATAATGAACTTGTTGCTGGACAATCCGGCAATGTTTTCCAGATCTCCGCTTAGTAAGAATCTGACCCTATTGCCTTCTTTTTCGGTGCTATTTGAGCTAGTCGCATCTTTTGCTTTGAGTATGCCTTTTAAAGGCATATCTGGGAGCCTTTGCAATGGAACCCCCCTACGGCTCCTACTAGCGGGGATTTTATCCTTTTCCCGGTGATGGATTTCTCTCTACCGGTTTAGTGCTTCCTTTCCATCTGGGTCCACCTAATCGCGGGTAAATACAATTCTCACCTTGGCACTTTGCACTTCGTCCGTACTCGCAATGTGCCTTACACCATCCGCGAGGTCCTTCGAAGCGTTGACGCGAGTGACTCCCTCTACGTCTAGTATACCTATCCTGACTCTGAAGTTGCGAAATGTCACGAAGTAAACTAGCAACTTCTCTTCATAAGAAACGCAAGGTTTCTTGTAAAGTCAGGTTGTTTTCGGCATCTGCCCTGACTGGCTGCACCATGACAGAATCTGCTATTACAGCATGTACTTGTGGTTCTTGCTGTTTATACACACCGTCTAACCCTCTGTGTTTTGTTGGCCAATCAATGATCATAGTTTCAAATACTTCCAATGTGGTTCTAAGCCTAATTGGTAGCTCAGCTGTGAAAATCGAGTTAACACATCTCTGGATATATTCAACCTGAAAGCTTTTGTGCAAAGGCGTTCGTAAAATTCGGACGGTAATTGACGCCTCATTTTTTCTAAGCGTAATAATTTGCACATTTGAGCCGATCTTCCAGGCTGATATCTCCGTTGAATTTCAGCCATTAGTAAATTAAATGCATTATACGGTTTTTCTTCCACAGTTCTGTCTCTAAAATTTTCCAAGGCATTTCGGAAATTTTCAGGCAATGCCATCCATGCTGCAACAAATTTCCCCATAGGATTTACAATATCATAAGCGCTAAATATCATTTGGGCATCTCCGACTCAACTTGAATGTTTTTCAAATTTATACTGCGGTAGACTTAATATTCTTTGACTGGCGCGGTCGCCAAATTTTGTAGAGGCTCCTAACCTATTCGTGTCTGAGAACCCCATAGATGCCAGATCGTTTATAGTCCTAAAATTTACAGTAGAATCGTAGAAGCTTATATTTTCATTCGCATCTGCTAAATTCAAACCTGCAATATCTTGCGCTAACTTGCTAGTGCCCTCAAATTTAAGATCAGCATCCATATCTATGAAATTTAATTATTAAATAGACACTTAATGTTAGGCAAATCGGGATGTGAAATCTGTCTCGTACAAAACACCCAAACAAATATCCTGGAAAGATATGGACGCAAAAAACAGAATTATCAAAGTACCTGTTCCAGAGCGTCCCTTTTATGCGTGGATCAATAAAAAATATAAGACAGTTTTAGCAGAAATCGATCAAATTTTAATGAAGAAAAATGAAACAATTGCAGCAGGCCAAAGGAAGATACAACCAGTCGAGGACCGTAATTCTCGAAAACTGAAAATGGAGCACAATTCAAAGTCAGTTATTTAAACAGAAAAATTTCTGGAAAATACAAAAAATTCTTTTTAAATAAAATTCGTTACAATCAGCCAAGGTGGTTTAAATTTATCAGTTAATGTTACCTTAATTCTTTCCTCCACAGGACGATGTAACACTGCCATCTATACTCGACAGCACACACATATAAGATGACGTCCAGCTCAGGAAATGCAGGAACCCCGGTGGCGAGCCCAACAACAGGCCGCAACACCACATTGACCCAGTACAAATATGCCAATTCGATCCAGACTACCTTGACGTGTGGGTGGGCGATGTTACTTTATTGGCCAAGGTGTCCAATATAACAGACGAGAGCTCAATATTTTGAACGCTTGGGAGGCAATCCCAATGTCTTCAGACGCGGACTCAAAGATATCCTGCATCAATACATAGAGGGATCATGTTCGCAGCCATGGCAGAGCCTGTAACGCGCCGTCAAGCAGCACCTGACAACAGATCGGGAGACAGGCTTACAGAATTAATGAACTAGATGCCCCTAGGTAGCCGCACGCCTTCCGAGCTATACAGGAAGATGGAGTAGAAAGCCTCTGAGTTCAACCTGCCCAAGGAAATCTTGATGTGACAATTTATTCAGAAGCTTCCTTTGGCACTCCAAGAGATAGCCACATTCCTGCACGAATCCGTTGAAGTGCAAGACGACGTACTGCCGGCACGTCTAGAAAAGTGGTGGAAGAAACACCACTGCAGCTCACCTGCCTCAGAACAAGGTTACATCACCTCACGATTGTTTGAATCGCAATCCACATCATCATCAGCCCGAACAAAAGTCACCAATGAGCGCCTCATCAGCCTGCTTGAGGGCCTCACCGTCAGGCCAAATTCGGCCTCAGTCGATGTCATCCACTATAGATGAGTCCAGAGCAGGCGTGACCAGCGTCGACCAACGTCGACCAACGTCCCAAAACAGCACCAGGAGGTCGATGTCCAGAGGCCGGGCCACAGTTCCACAGCTACTGGCGGAGTGGTGTCCGAATCACCACAGTCATGGCCACTACACGCGCTATTGCCTCAGAAATGACTGCACATTCCGGCGCACCGACTGCTGGGGTCAGCCTTCTCCGTGGCAGTAGAGGCTGATCACCCGAAGAATGTTGGCCGCCCAACGTTTGATGGCTCGAACCACGTTGCTTTCGCGGTAGAGCGCAATCAAACTATTGTTTTTACAGTGACGGCTCCAGTCAAGTCATGCTTCAAAATCCAAATTGCCAGCAACCAGTCCCATTTACAGTTGCCAATGTCCACATTCTTCCTCATCCGTGAAGCAAACTCCGGCGAATTATTTCTCATAGACACTGGATCAAATGTAAGCTTACAATACCACAATTATTTAGAACCCACCAACCCAACCATCACCAGCAATCTTACCTGCGTCAATGCCTCCAACATAGCGATGTTTGGGGTACGAGTACATACAATCTCGTTCTCCAACACAAAAAGATGTTTCAATTATCCTTTCATCATTGCCAATACGACAAGAAATATCATTGGATGTGATTCCCTCAAACACTTTGACCTTACCATCCGGCCAAGGACACGAGAGATACGCACTGCCGACAATCAGTTGCTTTCATCAGCGCTAAAACACACGATTTGCGCCGAAGCAGTCACATTCATACAGCTAATTCCTCCAGTTCCTTATGTACCACAACTGGTCGATGTTCTAAAGCGACATGAAGAGATTTTAAAACCTATCTCCTTTATGCCCAATCTCAAGAGGAAGCGTGCCATCACAGCTCATCGTATCATCTTATCGAAACCACTTCGTTATCCTCCACAAGCACATTCATTGGCACCACTCAAACATCAGGCCCCCGAGCAAGAATCCGCCATGCTACATCAACAAGCATCTGTACACGATCCAGCTCATCGTTTGCGTTGCCTGTGGTGGTAGTACCAAAGAGTGAACCCGGAACATTCAGTGTGTGCGTGGATTATCGTATTCTAAATTCTTGCACAATGTCTGATTTGTACCTCCTGCCTAATCCAGCTGACATAATAAGATCTACTATCGGTCATGCTGTGTACTCAAAAATCGACCATGTGAAAGTCTACTATCTAGTACCGATGGACAAAGACTCCGTATCTTATACTGCACTCAGATTCACAGAATGTGGCACTCACGAACATCATTATATGCCTTTCGGTCTCAAGAACGCATCTCAAACATTTCAACGCGTTATGGACGAAATACTAGACAGTCTACCATTTGTAATTCATTACTTAGGCGACATTCTGGTATTCTCCAACTCGATGTCTAAATATATACGATGGTTCGTAGGCAAGATGAACTACTACTCTTGATTCGTACCTTGCCTTGCCAAGATTCTGGCACCTCTTCATAAATATATCGTGCCAGAAAGCCGTTTTGTCAAGAAATCACAACTGATTCAGCTCAACGTGGACGACATGCAGGCTTACGAGGGTGCCAAAAGGGCCTTATGCAAAACGATCATGCTACATTCTCCTGATTGGTCTCAACCTTTTTAATTGATCGCTGACGCATCTAACGTTGTCACAGGGGCAGTACTTCAACAGTCCATCAATGGCCTACACCGATCTATCGCGTTCTACTTGCAAAAACTACCACCTCGCGAGACGCGATATGACACATTAGGGAAAGAGTTATTCGCAATCTACCGGTCAATCCTAAAATTCCACCCCTATCTTGATAGCTGAAAATACAAGATCTACACCGACCACCTCCCTCCACTCCTGATGCTCAGAGGAAAGAAAGAGTATTTATATTCACGATGTGTCAACTCACAACTTACACTAATACACGAGTATGAATATGAAGTCACTCACGTCAAAGGATCAGAAAACGTAGTAGCAAACTCCCTGAGCCGTCTTGCAAAACTTTGTGCTTCTATCATGTGTCCTTCACCTAAAAGTACTCAGGAATTGTAAGCAGCAGAGCAAGATGATCCATCATTTCGGAAATTTGATGTCAATAACCTGGAAACATTTGATTATGATGGAACTTTGCTGCAGTGTAAAATAAATGGCATGGACCCTCGGCCGTTTATACTTGAAAAACTCCGTCACAAGATCTTCGAGGTTTACTATTCAATGAGCCATCCATCTGGCGAAGCCTCAGTGAAAATTTTATCCAGAACGTATTTTTGGCCTGGCGTGCGGCGAGATGTCAAGAAGTGCTTAAAACAATGTCTAGAATGTCAGAAATGCAAAGTTTCGAGACACAAAAATACTGCGCCACAAGTCATTGAAGTGCCCATAGTACGGTTCACGCACATACATGTTTATCTGGAAACCTTGCCTGCCGTGAACAATATACGCTATCTACTGTAAATACGGGATCGCACTACTCGATGGAATGAGGCCATATCACTGCCAGAAATGAAGCAAGATACTGTCAGTTATGCTTTAGAGCTCAATTGGTTCGCTCGGCTTGGTGCTCCAGCTGAAGTGACAACCGATCTTGTCGCACAGTACCTCGGCAAAGAGTTCGCAGCTCTACTGAAATACAATGATGTCAAACATTCCGTGAACGTGGCTCGTAATCCTAGAGCAAATGGTTTCGTCGAAAGGCCACACCGGGAACATGAAAGCGGCTCGCAGGGCTAGCCCAGAAGAAAATTGGCTTTCGGCTTTGCCGAAAGTACGCCTATCAATGCGTACAAGACCTCGAGAGCCGATTAAATGTTGCTCCGCTGAAATGGTGTTTGGCGAATGTCTACGGCTGCCTGGCGAACTAGTCCGATCACGCTCTGAAACTGCAATAACGGTGAACGATCCGGCATTTCTGTTTCCACTTTGCAGTTACCTAGAGTATAACGCTCAGAATCGGCCGATGTGTCCTACACGTGGTCCAATATATAAACGCAAAGATTTTGATAGCTGCAAATGGTTCTTCGTCAACAACGACATGGATAACAGGATTCTATCCAAACCGTAGCGCGGTCCTTATCGTGTGTTCGATCGACGTCAGAATTACATTATTTTGGAGATTAATGGCAAAGTGGAAGTTGTCTCCAAACACAGATTATCCCCGACCAACGTTGATCCAAATGACTCGCTGTTCCACGATGTTGACCTATCACGCGGCGTAGAAACGATTATTATTTGCTGACCACAGACTGACGCCCGAAATCTCACCAGCAACAGAACCAACTGACGCCGTCACACCTCCACTAGATATAGAGGAACCTGAGTCAGTGTCGACAGAGCCAACATCAGTGTTTACTCGTTACGGCAGAGCCATAACACCTCCTGTAATGTTAGTTCCATTCATTGTATATTAATTTTATTTGTCGGGGGGGGGGTGTATGTAACACGCGGCTCCGCGTTACAACCCAACGAATTTCAATTGTGTCAAATTTAGTTTTCTTTAATGTCAAATAGTCTAACTCTGGTTTTATACAATATTTCTCTTAACTGTGATTTTAGCAAAAATCTCTGTTAGTTTCAAACAGTTTTAATTGAGATTTCTGTAACTGCAATTTTAATTATTATTAATAGGGTTTTGTTTAAGAATAATAGACACCCGCGCGCAACACGCGGGTAACATGCAGTGGATTTATGTGACTGAACGCTCAAACCCAGGATTTATTTGTTTAGCATTCCTTAACCATTTTTGCACATTTACTAGCAATTCAATTATGATTCTCCTAATCCATACTTAAGGTGTTTCTCAATCATTTATCCGAAACCCTACAGTTCAGTGGATTTATGTGATTTAACACTCAAAACCTAGCTTACAGTGGATTATTATGACAACGCAAACTTGGAGTTATATTTTGTACTTATTGTCACTATTTTTATGCGATTTTTATCTTTGCATTGCAACATTGTGTTCAATAAAACAGTTACTTTTCAACTGAGCATTCTCACATCACCCTTCGGGAAAGGATCAGGGTTTAGTCATGAACGCGGATCGTAATATCAGTTACCAGGTATTAGATAAGAAGGCATAACCTCACTAAATAGACAACTAGCCCGCAGAACTTCTTACATTAACTACAAAACCTCCTAAAACATAATCAAACTCAACAATTTCCAAAAATAATTGAGATATGTGTTTTGACTTGATCGATCATAAATTCGCTTTGGATCCAAATATCAAAAAAAGTAAAGCGATAAGATTTTTAAAAGTTTTATTGTTAATATATTTTTACTATACGGATTTGAAACATTAATTAAAAAAATAATTAAATTAACGCGTTTAACTGTTCATTGCATTCTCAAGTTCACCGACGCACTCTCTAACGAGAACTCTGGCTGTGTGAATATTTTTCTTAAGACGTACGCCAGCCGTCTTATTGAAAGAATAAGTCGCTTTTATATCACGACCTATCTCTTCTATTACCTGTAATAATTGGTCATATTTATTGATTTCTTCGTGTGGTCGATCTAAGGAATATAACGGACCAATATCTTGATACGCAGACATATTTAATCCTATACAACTTCTACAAATTCTTATATAAATAGATTATAATTTTACACAATAAAAATGTGAAATCAGTTTATTTTAATATTAATAATAATTATTATTTTTATTAAAATAAAAAAATGAAACCAAATACATTAGTAAACAAATAATAATATATCCTGTTTACGAATAACATTATGTAAGTGTCAACAGAAATTTAGTTACTTAGATTTATTTACGTACAAAATTTGGTCAAAACCTTCCATTTCAGCACAGGATTGAGGCTTCTTGTGTAACACGACTGATATGTAAACAAAAGAGTTGTGTTTCTAACTGTAAAGCTACATCAACCTAGAGTCGAATGGCTAGTTCAGCACAATGGCCGTAATGAATTTCAGCTGCGTTGTGACAATTTTATTTTCAGTGTCAATTGCAAACTGATAAGGCTGAACTAGTTTCTATTATGTATTCGATGTAAGACGTGAAATATATAATGAAAATAAGCACATTTATATGTTTAGTCAAGTCATATGGAGAGTCTAATTAGTACGATATACTTGATAAGCGCCAAAATCAATTGAGTTTACCGTGCGTATTTGATTATCACAAGCTAATACGTGTATTATATATGAAGTACTGTGGATTTTTATATCCCCATATAAATATAACTATAATAATACATTTATTTGGCAACAAAGGCCAACATGCCCAACGATTGAAATAACAAATCAAAGGTAGGATATGTAGAGATGAATGAAATTGTGACTAGCAAACCATTTAACCATAGGTAAGAGAGGAGTTGAGAAAGAGATATGCTTTCATCAACTTTGTGATAGTTCGATCTGGTTAGAAAGCGGTTTCATTTTACTAATTAGGATCGACTGGAGTACAAACCGTGAAAGATCCGAGCATCAATTCGGGATAAACTGTTGTCGGACAGACGAGTTTGAGTGTGAGTTCGAAGGTGAGGGCGGCCCAGCTGCAGAGGTCGACCGACGGATTTCTTTGTCACGGCTATTGAATTTCTGTAAGGTAGTATTGACTATGACGAAGTCGACTTGTTTAAAGCATGTGGAGTGTCAGGCTGCCAATGTTTCTTGCAGGTTTCACTGGCTTCTGTTGAGTGTGATTACGACTGATGGAAGGCGAGGAGGAATTAGCGTCCGATGTATACCATTGGATGGCCCAGTAGACTTTTCGAGTTTCCGGTCGTTCGCTGAAAGAAAAAAATGAAAATATTTAGTAGAGCAAAACGTGGAAAATTATTCAATATTTGGATGCGCTAGAATACAAATGAGAGAAGATATTGTATCAGAGAGTCAAGAATTACAAATTTAGAATCAGAGAGGAAAAGTGGAAATTGGAGGCCAGCCAAAATATACTTTACACTCCGAAACAGGTAGATAGAGTGGGGATGAAAAATAGTGTAATGGGTTAAGAAGCAACCATTTGCGCTTCCAATAAGACGCCTCGCGTAGAAATTTGTTAAAGAAGATTGTGAGCCGCCTATTTAAATTCGTGTTGGGATAAGAGCTTTATTTTCGAAAGAAGAGCGTTGAATACACCAGTGGCTTGAAAAAGAGAAAGATTTTGTTAAATATATTGGGAGTATGTTTGGATTGAATTAAAGAGTTGCTAAAGTGTATGGCATAGTGATAACTTGAGTTAGTGAAGTTGGAAAGTGGTAGGCATGTTGTGATTAAATGAATAAAAGAAATGACTCGTAAGTGACAGGTAAACCATAGCGGTAGAAGGTTAGCCAAGAGTAGGCGTTCCCGATATTTTCTGGCTGTGAAAGAAGACTCGCTTTAGAAATCCGAAGGAAATCTGTTCGATGACGTACAAGGAGGCTAGAGTGAGAGGAAAGTATAATTTGCTAGCGTATGATATGTGTGGTAGGGCGTAGACCTTGAACAGTTTAAGTTGAAGAATGGGGTTGATAATATTGAAGCAGATCAAATGGGCCCACTTAAAGAGTTTGGAAGTAGTATTTTTAAGATGTGAAGAGAAGTACAGAGATTTTGAAAAATAGATACCAAGGTTTTTGGACGAATCTATCATTTCACTATCAAGAGGGCAATTTGCAAGGAGAGTTTCACAAAGCGAGTCTTAGCGGGGTTTAGTTGGAAACCGATTTCGCTTAGCTGCGAATGGAGAAAGGATATAAGCTCAGATATAAGAGGTAAGGAAGGGTTGGATGCTGTAGGAATACTGAATACTATGACTATGTCATCTGCACATTTAAAAAGTTTGAATAGGTTGTCCTCATCCTGCACCTGTGCTAGTGTAAGGTCGAAAAAAATAGAAACAAGTACGTAGCCCTCGGGAAATGCAGATCGGTTAATAGCTGACCTCGAGTGACTATTTACGAATTTACAGTGGCGCATCGGTTCCGGAGATAGTAATTGATTTGATTGAGGGCGTTGCCGCAAATACCACTGTTCAACAAGGCAAATACAATTGCTGAAAACAAAAATAAATCAAAAGCCTTGGATATATCTAGGAAGAGAAGAGTACATTTATGACCTTTAGAGATAGAGAAGTAGCAATGATTAAGGACACTGACTAAGTTGGTGAAAGAGGGGCGGCCATTTTCGAAGTCATGTTGATCATCGAGGAGATAGAAGTTATCCAGAGACTTAATGAAATTGTAGATTATGTTGTATAAGACCCTGTCGAAAATTTTAGTGAAATAAGGGACGATAGTTATTTGGCGGAGATCTTTGAATGAAGAAATTGAAGAAGTGTCATTTTTTGAGATAGAGATTTCGTCGTATTAAGCCATTCCATGGGATGAAAGGTAGTTTCGAGGCGTCAGTTGATAACATCAGCAACCAGAAAGAAGAGATTCCAGCCAAGAAGGGAAATCATGCTGACCGAGACACCGTACTGATCAAATTGGTCTTTAGATTTCATGTCTTTGATTGCTTGAACGACGAAAGCCGGCGAAATATTGAACCAGTGTAAGTTGTCAGCATCTATGTTGTCGAGCATCACAGCAAACGGAGTGGGAATGGAGAAGAGGTCGAAGAGATAATTCAGATAATCATCGACAAAGCTGGATTAGTGCGACCAAGAGAAAGCGTATTATCAGGTACCAATGGAGGAAAGTTCGATACCACTCACCGCAGTCAGATTTCCAGGAGGCAGATCGCATGAATTTCTTTGAATGCCTTTTGTGTTGAAAAATGCCAGTCAGACATTCCAGCGTTTGGCTGAAGAAATCCTTCAGAGTTGTCCATTTGCGAGGGTATATATTGACGACATAATAATTTTCAGTCGCTCACGAAATTAACATCGTACGCATTTGGAAACGGTTTTGACCAGTCTGGAACAATATGGATTAGTGGTCAAACCTAATAAGAGTAATATCAGTTGCTCTACAGTTAAATACCTTGGTCATATACTTTCAAAAGACGGAATTAAACCTTTAGAAGATAAGATCCAAGCTATAAAGGACGTAATGGAACCCCGAACCGTACGCCAGTCGCGAAGGTTCTTGGGTATGATCAGCTATTACCGTCGATTCATTCCAGGTCTAGCCGGAATTCTTGGATCGTTAATACGCCATCTCACTCGTGAAAAGAGCACGATCAAGAAGTTTTGGCCTATAAACTTGAGTCCAGAAGACCGAGAAAATTTCCAAAAGGCCAAGGAAATGTTAAGTGACATAACCACATTAGCACCTGTAGATTGGGAAAAACCTTTCGAGCTAATCACAGATGCCTCAGATGTTGCATTAGGGGCAGTGCTACAGCAAAGAGATCAGGACGTAGTAAGACCGATTGGGTTTTATAGCCGTAAGCTTAATGATCGAGAAAAACGTTTGGCAAAGAGCTTCTAGCAGTGTATGCTGCAGTGATACATTTCGAGCATTACTTAGATGGTCATAAGTTTAAGTTATTGACTGATCATAAGCCTTTGATCAGCATACTTGGTAAAACAGCTAGGCTTAATTACTCTCGTAGAGGGAATTCCCAAATAACACGGTTAGCAGAGTTCGATTTTACTGTGTCTCATATTGCTGGTAAGGAGAATGTGGTAGCCGACGCACTTAGCAGACCGAATGAAGCCGATGTCGAGCTGACATTTCAGAGTCTATTGAAGAATTTAGACAATTCGATGCCTGATTTAGTTAGTCAAATCGAGGAAGCGCAAGGATCGCTTCCCTTTACATTAGTTTTGTCCAAAAGGCCAGGATATGTCCGTAAGCTCAAAAGTGGTAAGTGGTTGTTATGCGAAACTTCCAGAAGTCAACCACGACCAAATGTTCCGTTGGAGTTACGGGCCAAGATTATCCAAGTGTTACATGACATGGGTCATCCATCCATTAAAGCCACCATCCGATTGATCAACAACAGATATGTATGGCCGCACATGTCTAAAGACATACGGGTATGGGTAAGAGCCTGTGCCAAGTGTCAAACGTGTAAAGTGTGGAGACATACCAGAACCGAGATAAAGAATATTGGGATACCAATTGGACGGTTCAGACACGTAAACATAGACATTGTCGAAATGCCTGAAGTTAATGGGAACAAATACTTGCTGACCATGGTAGATAGATTTAGTCGTCAATTTGAAGTGGCGATTTTAAAAGAAATGACAGCGCAAGAAGTCTTGTTTGCGTTTCTACATAATTGGATATCGCGTTATGGTGTTCCGGAAAAGGTCACTAGTGATTGCGGTAGTCAATTTATGTCCGAGCTTTACGTAAGATCCCTCAACATAATGGGAACCACTGTATTGCATACTAGCGCGTATAACCCACGAGTAAATGGGATGGTAGAAAGGCTGCATCGTGAACTGAAAGCTTCATTAAGGTGTACTAGTGGAACAAGCTGGATACACGATCTTTCTCTAGTACTACTCGCCATGCGTAACAGATATAGGGCACAATAAGGTACTTCCATAGCAGAACTGGTTTATGGAGAACCATTAAGTTTGCCTGGTGATCTTCTAAAAGAAACTCCAAGTAGTCCTGATTGGGCTTGTAGTTATGTGGACTGGTTCGTAGGAGCACTTAGAGATAAGATGTGTCGTTTAGCTCCGACCAAGACTAGAAAAGCTAAAACCAAATTCTATGTTTCCTCTGATCTAAAATCGGCTTCGCATGTGTATATAACTAATGAAAATAGGAAGAACTGCCTGACACCATTTTATAAAGGACCATACAAGGTCAAGAGGATGACTGACAAGAATGTCATCATAGAAATAAATGGCCTTGAGGATTGTGTTACGTTGGATCGTTGCATTCCCCAGTTTATCTGGATAGACGGTATCACTGAATTAGCAGATGCGTTGAATGACCGTCGTTCTATGGGCGAATCTGATGTGTGCAATCCCACCATACAGGCACATAATGAAATGCAGAACTCAGAAGACGCGTTGTCTAATATAGTAAAATCTTATTCTACTGGATCACAGCATGAAAACTATTTGTCAATACCAGATGATTTGGAAGAACCAGTAAAAACTGTACCGGGCGAGATGACGACTTCAGGGGCGCCATTATGCACAACTCGTTCTGGAAGAGTGCAACATCAGCCGAAGAATTATGATTACGTTTATTACTAGCCGTCTTTTTTTTGAGAAGGTGGTGTATGTGGAGGAAGATAAATCCTCCGCCAAGTGTAAAATAACAATAACTGACATATTTAAACCACAATGGCTGATTGTAACGAATTTTTTTTTAATTTTTCATTTTATTTTCCAGAACAATCTTTATTTAAATACATGACTTTGAATTTTGCGCCATTTTTCAGTTTTCGAGTGTCTCGCACCTCGACTGGTCTAACCATCTTTTGGTCTGCTGCATTATTAACATTTTTTCTCTAGTTACACAAATGCATCTCAACAATATATTCCTACTATTATTGCCTTTTGTTCTGATATTATATCACACAGAAAAGGGACTTTCTGGAACAGGTAATTTGATTATTCTGTTGTTCACGTATATCTCCTTCCAGATTATTTGTTCGGGAATTTTAGTTGTGCAACTTTCGCATTCCGATTGCCTAACATTAAGTGTCGATTTATTTATAAAACTAACTAGACATGGAAGCTAATATTAAATTTGAGGACACAAGTAGGTTAGTGCAGGATATTGCGGATTTGAATCTTGCAGATGTGAATGGAAATATAAGCATATCAGACTCTACTGTAAATTTTAGGACTTCAAGTGATCTGGCATCTATGGGGTTCCCAGACTCGAATAGGTTAGGGGCCTCTACAACATGTACTTGTCATGTGTTTTGTGACCTTTAGCTCTTACGTCCGGATTTCTAAACCTCAAGCATTCCGATGAGTATTACACAAGGATTTTAAAAATTGACGATGAACATTCGCTCCTTAACAGCAATATATGCATCCATCTTGTCTAGTATCATTGATAAAAGTGCTCATTTAACCATCGGTTTTCTGTGAACGATGGAAGCATGGCAAAAACAGCTGTCATTACCACTACCTGGTTATTTAAACATGCCTGTATCAACTTTGGCATATGCAATTCATCACATGCATATCGAGGATACATGAACGAATATATATGAAAATTTCCACGTGAAATCTTTCTAATTTAGACATTGAATAAAGTATAATAATAAAAAAACAAAAGCCGGGTGGAACAACAGCAGTCAATGATGTAATTATTAGGTATAAGAATGAATACTATGTAAAGTGCTCTAATAAAGTCCACTTAAAATTGATAATTATAATCGATTCCATCAGATTGCTTATTCAGAAAGTCAATCCTATTTGGCATGAGTAGCCCTAAGTAGGAATTTAAATGTGGTCTTAATACCCCACATGGTAATAGCAAATATTTGATCATATGTTCAAGCCCGCCATTTTTAGATTCGATACTACTTTCAACGCGGTAAAATATATACTAATTTTCTAATTCAACAAACGATGAACAAATCATGTATTATGTAAACGCCCCGGCTTCAAGTAAATGCCGTACGACGTTACAAACTTGGTTAAGGTGCTCTGAATAGAGATTAGTTACTGATATGGGGGCCCTTAAGAGGGCCTGGTAATGCGTTCGCTTGAAGTCTTCAGAGTTGAAGATGTCCTAGTGCCTTGGGTGGACTCTATGGTTGGTGTCACTCCACGATGACCTCCACGGGTTCTGCATCGTCTCTCAGTATACCGCAATAAAGATGAATTTCAGATTAGTTGTTGGTGAAACTATAAATCACACCAGCGACCGTGACCTTCGACAACGCACACCGTATTGACCTTAATACAAAGGTACACGTGAAGCAGGTATTAAATCACCACAACTGACTTGCATGGTAAATTACCGTGCTTAAATAGCATGCAATATGTGTACTTGCATACTATTGGTTAAACGTGGTCAAACGTGGTTAATTGGCAATTTTCCTTTTTTCTCATTGGTGCGACGTAAATAAATTTGAGTTTAATTTACGCAATATGTCGGCGATTGATTTGTGTCGTTACAATTACACATATAATATAAATTCTAGATGTTTTATAGAGGTTTATTTACTGTAAAATATTGTGAACTTCTCAAACGCCAGGACCGTAGCAAACTCAGTGAAAAAACTAATTTTATGCATAATATACTTGGAATGGTCTATCGCGGATGGCATTCGAAATTTGTCTACTGAAATCCTTCATCTTATTTAAACACGTCTCTAACTAATTCTGGATGGTATTAATTTGTTAATACAAGTAATATATTCCAGAAATGGTTTTGTAATATGCAAATTAGGAGTATGCGCCGAACGTTAATTCACTTGGAGTGCATCTTTGAACCTGTAAAGCCCACGCCATATCAAATACCAATGTTCATTGGATAACAGATTCCCCCATTAAACGAATAGGCATTGTTATGATAAGTCATGTCTATTGAAAAAGTTGTAAAATTATAATGATATGGATAAACTTATGAGCCAGAATCCACCATGTAACGCGCGGCTCCGCGTTAAAACCCAACGAGACTCAATTTCGTCAGATCCGGTTCGCCTTAAGGGCACATATCCTAATTCTGGTTTTAGAAAAGCTTTCGCCTAACTGTGGTCTTAGAAACAACACCTGTCAGTTTCAAGCAGTTTTAGTTGAGATTTCTTGAGCTGCAATTTTATTCTTAATTAATGGAGATTTGTTTAAAATTAACATACACCCGCACATAACTCGCCGGACTCATGCTGTGAAATACTCTGTTTTAGCTGTCAAAGCAAACTATCGGAAACCCAAAAAGCCTACTAGACGCTGGTTCCACCAGGCTCTCCATCGGCGGCAACCTAACTCAACTGAAGTCACTGATCTCTTCACGCAACACTGGCGTGCAGACTCTCTTCTATCTAGTCGATCCTTCCTAGTCCAATGGAATTTCTATTCCATCAGAACGATCTATCACGGAGTTAATGTAAGGATTTCTCTTTCTCAATCCCCTCATCCCCTATGGTTATATACTTTGCTAGTCACAATTGCATTCAACTTTATTTATCCTGCTTTTGATTTGTACCTAATCATTTTAATTGTTGGGCCTGTCGGCCTTTGTTGCCAAATAAATTTATTATTATTATTAAAGCCAGGATTTTACATTTTAGTGTGATCTTGATCGATTATCCGTAACTCATAACCATAGTGCTAAGGCGCACTAGATTTAGTAAATTTGACTCATGATTTACTGCTTATGTGCCTAGATATTAATTTTGTGTTAACAATAATTTATTTTGTTGCCGTTTAGAGCACGGCCAATTTCGTCTAACATTGAATTTTAAGTTATTTATCATGAGCAATGCTCATAATACGCGTGTGATACTTCGACTTAGCCTTCTTACATCACAACACTGGAGAAGAAAGGGACGGAGGCCAACTAGAAAGTGTGACTAATTATAAGAAAGGCTCACGAATCCGATTTCTTCCGACGTCAGCTACCAGGCATGTGTAGGAATCTGATAGTATCGGTAAATATACCACTACGCGAAAATACCTCCTACATCCTTTCTGTCATTGACAAAGATACAACTGCAAAAAGATAAAAGAAAATGAAATCGATAAATGACTAAAATTAAAAATTCACAAAAGGATTCAAGCAGACAATATTCAAGGTATAGTTAAATTATTTGAAAAATCGTTTAATCCATACAATGCTTAGAGAATGTAACAGAAGAGAATTTCAACGTAAAATAAAATTTTTTACATCATTTTTGATATAATTTATTTTTAGATTCTCTAGATTTCTCGTCTGGGATACACTTGGAATTTACTAACGCACACTTTTACTTTGCAAATTTACAATCCAGGACTTACTTTTATTTCCATTCGTTTATCGTTTTTATATACATATATATCCACTTTTAGTTTCTCTTGAGGTGCTACTTGAACGAATCTTAAATACATCCAGATCCAGTAATTTAATAATTAGTTGTGCGATTCAGTTAAAGATATCGCTATTCTTCTAAGCGATAACAGCTGAAGGTTAACCTGGGTGAGATTTGATAGGAAAGATATCTCTTACAATCCACACTTTAAAAAGTAAGCTAAGCTCATTCCAGTTTTTACATAGTGCATTGCTTGTGTGATTAAAAATAATAGTTGTATATTCTAGAATAGATCTTACATATGTTTTTGTTTGCCTCAGTATCAAGTTGATTAAAGCCTTTCCTGTAAGTGTAAGGACGGAAGTATTCTACCTGCTACACAATAAGTTTTTAAGAATTATTCCAAAATTTTTAAATGTTTCTCTTTGAGAAATGAGTTCCCCAAATTCTAGAACTTACCGGATACTAACACTATGGTTTCCGAGTCGGTACATGATACCAACCTGATGGATATCAATTTATGCTAAAGTTCACCCAAATTGAGAATTACAACAATTTCCGAACACCAGTTATTCCAGTTAAAC